>QZGG01001549.1:0-61271 GCA_006409495.1 Sedum album
ATAAAACATTAAAACAAGTTCATTTCTGTTGAACAAATAGTATAAATTCATTGATATGTCATTCAAAGTTCATATAAAATATAGATAAACGCATCACATGGCTAATGTGAATTAAGAAGGGAGCCCTCACTTCAAAAAACTTTTCCCAAAGCAGTTCATACGGCAGCGAGCCAGGCGTCAAAAACATGAATGCAATCTTTGGGTTCTTCGACTCAGCATGAGGCATATTCAAAATCTCCCTAATAACTACATGTGAAACTATCTCATCATCAGTTAGCGGCCTAAATCTGGAAGATGGTGTATTTATAACTATCTGTGACGAAGAGCAGCCTCTGGGAGAAAACATAGAGCACGATCCAGGTCGTTGACGCGTAAAAATAAACATTGCAAGCACAAAAAGGCTCACAAATGCTACAATCCAGAATGGTTTCTTTAGCCTTGCTCGTTGACGCGAGCCTGGCTTCCCCAACATATCTTGAAGTTCTTGCTCAAATGCACGTGCTATCCTCATGTAGAATGAAACAAATGCACCATTTTCTATCTATTGTAGTTTCAGCCTCAAATCACCGTGCCTACGGCTTGCCGCCAATCATTCAAACCACTCCTAAAACATCCAAAAAAATTATAAAAAATCAGTGTTTCATCTTCACGTTTCCAATGTCCAGAAACAAATCCCTAAATCTAGTCTTTACCCAAGATTCAAAACTGTGTAAAAACACTCAAAGATCCAAACTTGAGATCAGAGAAGGAAATTCCATACGTAAAAAACCAATCTTTACATCTCCATCGCATTGTACAAAAGTAAAAAAATACAGAATTTACATCTCAGAAAAAGTATTGTTTAAATTGGTAGAAGATTCAGATGGTTGGATGTGAAAGAGTGAAAGTACGTACTTGAAAGAAGGCGCAAAAGGGTGCGGCCGATTGAGATCGATGGAGGATTTTGGTGTTGGATTATGGCGACGTGTTGAAAATAATGTCTAGAGAACTTCTGTTCTTTTTTCTAGTTAATATATTTTAGCATTAATTTAATTTTATAAAACCTAAATATAAAGTTTCTGAACACGTTTCAAAACGACGTAATTTTTATACATAATAACTTAAATCGGCGTCATTTATTTTTGACTGCAAAAACTATTGTTAGTTGGCAGCACCGAATCCCAATCCGTGCGTACTTACACGGGTTAGCTTGGAGCTTAGGGCATGAAATTTTATATACTCTGCTTGGAAGTTCATTTGCTGCAGCGTAATCTTTGATGATGGAAAGATTTCTTCACTGCACATTTTTAAGGCAGTATAAATATAGCATTTTTCTATCTAAGCTTGTGGAAGTTACAAATATAGGATTTTTCGTGTGGCTGCCGATTGCGTTCTCTTGGTATATAAACAACATTTACCAAACTGTGAAATTCAGAACAACATTGATTCGAGTTCTTGCAAAGCATTACTCAGTACTGACCTTCGAAAAGCATTTAGTCGATTTCTCTCTTCGTAAAAGGAGAGAGTTTTAAGACTAGTAGCTGTATTTGTTAAGTTAAAAGTGACTCACAAAATGGCAAAGGATCTGAGATGTGTGAAGCCAGGGATGGAGGTTGCTCCATCGCTAATTTCCTGCCCTTACAAGGGATCTGATTCTCCGCGGCTGGAAACAATCAGAGAGCATCATATAGAAGAATTTCAGTATAACTTGACAGTAATGAGGATTAAAAAAGGCCTTGATTCTTGCTGTTTGTTCATATCAGATGTGCCATGTAAATATATATATTGTAGGCTTAGATCCTGGTTTGGTATCATAATGTAGCCTGCCATGTGATCTTGTTGATGATCTCTTGATTGTAAAGATATTGTATAACTTGTATTATAAATCATACGTCACGGATAATTCATGACATTTTAAAAGGATTCGAACTCATGACCTTTCAAACTCTATGTTTTGAATTCAATAGAAATGCAAAAAGTGTACTGATAGAGACAATGTCTAACTTATTTAATATTAAAGCATGATTATAACTTTGTAAAACAGGTACACAAATCATCACTTATGCACCCTGGATAGATCCCCACAACAGTTTCGAATTCCGCCAGACAGGCATTGAAGCATATCTCCTCGGTGCAGTTTGAGATGGGAATCTCCCATCGCGGTGGACCCTTTGCATCAGAAGCTGGAGCTATCGAAGGTGGTAGATTAATTGCATTGGAAAAACCTGTAAATGACAATAAAATGTTGTTAATAATGTGGCAAAACAGATGAGTGAAAACAAGTAATGCACATACAAAATGGGTAAGCAGCTAGGAATTACCAAACATGAATGTCATCATTAAGATGACTACCAAGCAAAGATGCAAATTAAGATATCCTTTCATAACTGGTCGAAACTCGAAATAGAATACTTGCCAATGCTACTGCTACATTTCTAATGTACTCTTCTATATATAATGAAAAAGAAACCAGTAACCTTTGATTACGAAAACGTCGATAATATTGTTATGAAACTGAAAGTGACATTTATGTTTTATAATTATAAATAACTCAATCTAACTTTTGCAAAAGCTTCTTGTTTATACCTTCAATGTCAAGTAGATAATTTCTTGCTGTCATTTGTCTAGTCTGCATTCAGGGACAACTCCATCCCATAGCCATTGTATCAGTGAAAAATGAAACCAAGTATGTGTCTGCGCACATGTTAGCATAAAATGAAAAGGCCGCAAAAGTCAGTAAATACCAAACAGCCGGAAGGTTACAGATTTGCCTTTGACTTAAGCTGGTAGTTGTGGGAATGACCCGGTAGCCTATCATCTTAAGTGTGACCATGAGTGAGATTAGCAGCAGAGGTTCCCACAAACTACCAGCTTAAATCGAAGACCGATGTGTAAATTTTCAAAATCAGAGTAGCTCTAATCGGATTCCATGAGAGGCTCTGGAGAATGTCTTAATTTATAGGAGGTGGGGGAGCATTGATATATGTCATCAGCATGGTGACCTGCAGCATTGAAAGCAAAACACAGGTCATTCCCTCAACTACCAATGCTACTAATTTTAATTTTAGTTGGTGTATTCCCTCATCGGAGACATTCTAATTTTAGAAGGTTATATTTATTTCATAACCCTATCCTACTGCATGACTGGGCTAAAATAAGTAATGCACTTATGAAGGTATGGTGATCTGAAAACTAGAATTCAAAAATACATTGCGTGTTTTCAAAACAGACAGCACTTCAAAGTTCAATCAATGCTACTAAAAAACTGATCCCTCAAAGTTTCATTAGTAAACTGTTTATCTTCAAATTTTAGATAAAAAATCAAGGAAATATAAGCCCTGCAAAAGACTTCACTGATTTAGCTCAACAGTTTTACACAAACTTAGATGTTGAACCAGCAACAAGTAATTTATGAAATGAGTTATAAAAGCTGATACTGAATTATATGAGCCTTACACCATAATACCATATAGTAATACCGAGTACCGACGCCATCAAACAGGCAGCAAGTAACTTATCCATGGGTGTGCAGAAACATCCAGCGGCTTCTTTCGTTCGAGCCTGTTTCTTTCGTCCATCCAATAAAAACTGATGCTGAACATTATACGAGCAGCATGCCGTCGTTAATTTGTTATTGGGACAACCATAACTGGTTACTGCCTGAACCAAATTCACTATGCCAGGACAAAATTATTTTCTTCTTTTTTATTTTAAAGTTATCTTGCTAGAATGTACTTAAGAGTGGAAAAGTTGCATACCTGCTTGACTAAGAGACTATCATGGTCTGCCTCGACCAATATGACTGGGAAACCTCTTTGTGTCACCCATTTCTGCATCACTTTTCTCACAGGCTGTCCCGAGCCCTGCTCCATTACAGCCCATAAGTCTTCAGTTTCGGCATTGGAGAATGCAAATCTTTTAAGGTATGAATCAAGAGAAACCTGAATCACATCACAAGTATAAAAATAAATATTATTTAATGCATAAAAAATGTGGAATAAGTTAAAGAATATTTAAGTTATCTCAAATCATACTAACCTGAAATACATCGAAACCTAGATAAGTTTGCAACATTTGCACAAGTGACGCACCTTGTAGTATACAATTACTGAGTGCGTACTAAATATAGTCTCGATGTCAGTGACATTCTTAATCCTCAACTGAAAACATTGAAAACAAAATACTTTAAACTTTTAAAATGATGATTGAACTTGGAAAATGTAGGGATGTCCATTTCCACATAATAGGAAATACCTGGACAGAGGAGGAATCTGGTAATGCATCTTTTGTTAGAGCATAATTCATCCATGTCGCTAATGTGATAGGATTAGGTTTCAGTAGCGGACGCAGACGATCAGTTGCATATATACTCAACTGAATGAGATGGAAAACAAAAAATTACGCGCTGATACGCAGATGCTTTAGTCTAGGTTAAGTAAAAATCCCAAGTTTGTCAAACAAAGTTAACTGTTTGCTGGGTTAACAAGGAATATCAACATAATGCACATATGGTTCGATTGAGTGCTTTTGTTATCATAACTAAGCACCATCAATCTTTTTAGTTCTGACCTTAAGAGCTGGATCGTCCCAGCAGGGAAAACTTCTCCTTGCTCCAATTGGCTCAAACTTGGTTACAGCCATGTAACCTCTAGTGGCATTCCTAGCATATGGACTGCATATAAACAACAATCAGTAGTTTTAATTTATTACAGCAATTTATTGTCATCAGAAGAGATCACACGAAAGTGATTTAATTCAACTAATTTTTACCGACTGAAGAATCCTATGGGATTGTCCCCCAGGACTCCACCAAAGTTTCCAATTATAAGCAATCCGTCTCCAACTGGAAGCTTCTTACGAAACCTCACAGTTGTAGTTTGGCTGGCTTCAGATGTTAGTACCTCCACGGGATTGAACACCTACGTGCACAAATTATAAAATAGAAAAATAGTCAGTATCAAAATATATGGTCACATAAAAACTAAAGATATGTCGACACATCTGCTGAAATTGAAATTTTGTATAAATCTGCCTTCAATTTAAGCTGGTAGTTTGTGGGAATGCTGGACTTTGGTAGCTTATCATATTGAGCGCCATACAGTGGTTGAAGCAGCAATGATGAAACACTAAGGAGAGATATGAGCAACATGAGAGTTGTCATTGTGAGAGTAGCTTGGTAATTGGATTTGATGAGGCTCCAGAGAATGCTATAATTTATAAGGGGTGGATGGACATTGAAATGTTGCATCTCCATGGTGCCATGCTGCATTCAAAGCAAAACACAGGCCATGTTAATTGTTATATGTAAAAAACATCACATGTGTACTAAAGCTTGTAGGCATGCTTACCAGATATAAGTATATACCCTGCGACACAAGTCAATCTAAAACTATACATACCAATGGTTATCAAAATTATGCTTCGTATAAAATGTGTTGATAAAATAGGTTTTGTCTAACTGAAATAAATCCGATTTATAACGCAATTTGGATCTGAAAAGTGAAATTTTAGTGTAAAATGTATGATGAGTAAAGTGACAAAAGTTGTTTTATTACAGGATGGAAGTCCATAGCGGCCATGTGTAGTTTTTTTTATTTTTATGCAAACACAGTTGGTTTACTACCTCCGTATCAGAGCCTAAGTTCAGGATTTATTATTTCTAATTTTAGACACTTATATTTATTTTCCTAACTCCTTCATGTTGCATGACTGGGCTAAAATGAGCAATGTACTAATGACAGTATTGTGAGATGAGAACAAACCAAAAATTTAAAATACTTGCTGTGTGATTTCAAAACAGCCAGCACTTTAATTAATGCTGCGAACAACTATTCCCTCAAAGTTTCATCCATGAACTGTTTATCTACAATTATAAGATAAAATATATGGTGGAAACTGGAAATAAAAGTGCTGCATCAAAAGACTTCTCTGATTTAGCAAAACAGTTTTCCGACAACCTTAAATACTAAACCAGAAAAATTAAATGATTTTAGGACGCCTATATGATGACATTTGATTCATTTAAAAGGATAGTTTGACCACAATGGTTCGACCATATTATCTGTTGAGGTAAAATTTTGATCTACTACAAAAACATATGGCTCGTGAAGATGTTAGGTGTTTGGGTCAGTGAAGTCGCAAGAATTCTAATTTATAAATTGTGAATCTAAAGCAAATTTTTGAAAAGAAAAGAAATACGTGTAATAAATACATGAACAAATTGTTCTGCTCATGTTACCTTTGGTTTAAGCTTCCAGATTTTCAAGAGAAGTAAAGGCAGCATGTACTTCCAGCTTTCCATCTGTGCAGTGTTTTTGCCCCATAACCTGAGGTTCAATATTTTATGAGCAATTTAGTGGTCACTGCTCACCATAGATTGCATCAGAGTCAGTAAAGTCACTACATAAGAGCATGGTGGAATTAAGAACAATTTCACAGCACTCTGCTAATATGCTCGCAACTATAAGTTTCCACAGCAACTGATTTTCTTTCTATATTACCGAGGGCAATATACATCTCTATCCATCATGTGCTTTTCCTGCTTCATTTTCTGCTTCTTTCTGATCTGAATGCATTAATTGTATCAACATTTATTGTACCTAATATTTGTCAGTGGAAGCAACATGAAAACACATCATATTAGCAAAAAGGATATACAAACACAAACAATAGAAGACACCAACGGAACACACCGCAAAATCATAACTAATACCCTAAAACACATCATATTACACAAAAGCTATATGAAAATCGTACTTAATACATCTATAAGCCATGCCAGTACGACACTAGAAAAAGGAATCATGTAGGTATTTGCAGTCATCAAATTGATAACTTGTGCATTTAACTTTTGATGCTTCATAATACTAGTAACACAAAAGCTAATCATTGCTGATTTACCATAATTCCGCAAAATTTTGCTGTTCTGTGCTTACAGACAGACCCTTGTCTTATCTGAGATGGTAAGATTCATCTTGGTGATATATAATGGTAAGCACTAATTCTGGTTTGCAGAAGTTATTATAAGCTATAGCATAGGTTCTGTTAGCAGAAACAATCCATGATATTTCGAAAGGCTTAGGCCTTTCCGTAATTCCAACAAATATATATATTCTTCAAATAATCAACTGTGTCACCAGAAGAAGGTTTAAATATTCCGAACATTCAATAATCAATCCATCGAAATATTGAAACGAGTATTAGCACAGTAAAGCTATTGAATTCTGTCACTAGGGAGATTTTGCAGCACGAAACCCAGAAATAAGGCATGTACGTAGGGAAAAGTATCAAAGGAACAGTTGGCCTGGTAAATTTTCTTTCAAGTATCATGTGTATGTACATGTACGTCCTCAGTAAAGAAATTAGTGACCTCACTCCATATCAATGTTTAAAATCGAAAAGGAAGTGTTAACACAAATCTAGCTTTAGTTATCATATGGAGTAATACATACCTTGAAACATGGCAACCTTTTCACCATCATAGAACTGCTGTTTGACGTGGGATAAGAATGAGCTTTGATACAAACTGACCGCTCTACCACACTCAAGTTTTCCAACTTTTATCCGCGCATCACCTACCAAACATCTTCCCACAAACCTCCGCTACAAGAAAAACCCCAATGATCAGTTACACAAACACTTCTCATAAAAAAATTGAATCCCTAAACATATACTTAAATCGGACCACTAAATAAACTGACCTAGCTAGTGGGAGATTGTGTCCGCTGTTAGGATAATCGCCTCCGCTATTGACATAACACATATTGTTTCAACAAAGCTGTACATAGAATCACTCACATTCAAAACAATGAGCTCTTCATCGCCTTTTCCCATAATCTCGATCCGGCAATCGGACCACGGTACAGTAGCTTGCGATTACAGGAATTTTTTTTAGAAATGCCTCCGTTTGAAAATAAAATTTCTCAAATGCCCTCTTTTTGAAACAATATGTGTTATGAAAACCGGAATTCTAGAAAATCAACTAAATAATTGAATTTTGTAACTATCTGATTTTATGAAAACCGGATTCCTAGGCAGCATTATTTTGAGTCGGCTTCATCCAACGTGGAGTTGACGAGGATGCCTAGTCAGCAGAAATAATAAATCTGATTCTATTGTAACCGGAAATGTATTTAGAAATCCAGTTTTCATAAAACCGATTTTTGCATAGATTATTGAAGGACGTGCAATAAGCCATGCATGCATTATTTTTATACAATCTGGTTTTCCCAAAACCGGATTGCACAAAAATTATTAAAATTTCCTGAAATCACGTCCATGCAGATAGAAATAATTGAATAAAATCAGATTGTACAGAAATAATGCATGCATGATATTATAAAGAAGGTGCATTTTAATGGTGCATTTTTACTTAGCTATCGTGTTATTTGAGCTCCCATGCATTTTTGAATGTTTATCAGGTATCTGTAGTTTTGCTTATAATACCTCGTTTCGAAGAGAACGACGAGCCCGTCAGGATTCACAAGCTTTGCTTGTGAGGTATGCTGTTTTTTGGTCAAATTCGGTCGTTTACTATTTTATTTTGAATTTTTAGTATTTTTCCGTTATTTCCGAATATTTTATTTTTTTTGTTTTAGAGTTTTGTTGTTTTCCTATATAAGGGAAGTTTAATAAAATTGTCCAGTCATCGTAGATCGAATAAATCCGGGTCTACCAATAATAGAAGGTTATAGATCGAATAAATCCGAATCTGCCAATAAAAGAAGGTTATAGATCGAATAAATCTGGATTTACCAATAATAGAAGGTTATATATCGAATAAATCCGGTTTTCATGAAACCAGATTCAATTGAATTAATCCGGTCTTCATTAAACCGGATTCAATTAGAGGATTCCGGTTTTAATAGAACCGGATTCATTTAAATATTGTTGTCTGGACATTAATTTTTGCTGACTAGACATTAATTTTTGCTGACTAGACATAATATTATTTTTTTAATTGAATCCGGTTTTGTGGAACCCGGATAGTTAGATTTTCTAACTATCCGGTTGAATTTGTTAGATTTCGATTTTCGTATAAACGGATTTACATATTTTTTTAGGATTCCGGTTTTGACAAAACCGGATTCATTAGAAGTAGGGCATTTGGGAAATTTTATTTTCAAACGGAGGCATTTCTATAAAAAATTCCGATTACAGTAGAAACGACTATAAAACGCAGACGTTTCATCAAGCATAAAAATCAAAGTTAAAATCACTCGTATAGGAATAGTCTTTTTCATTTAAACTATTTGTCTTCCATTATCGTTCAACATCAAACACGCTTCAGTCATAACATTGCGCAAATTACATCAACAAATTATTTACGCATAAGCTGAGAAAAGAAAGATAGTGTCGAACTGCATGCAGAGGTTTCATATGAACCAATAGGTTTGAGTTCAAGAGAACTAAATAGTACTAAGCTCAAGTGCATACGAAGAGAATTTATTCCAAAAAAGGCAGCAGTAACAAGGAACAAAAGTATGATGATAGTCAAATTGCAACATCATCATCTTTCAAAAGCTCGCGCCTTAACATTGTGCTTATGCTTCAGCAAAGCCTAGCTCAGACAGCTTGAGGTGTGCTTCCTTGAATATTTCATCAGCAGCATATTTCTCTACCAGAGGACGGAATACAGGATCATCTAGAAGGGCCTTGTCAGTTGGCAATTGTAGGAGACCTTCCTTCTCACCGCTGAGGAGCTCCTTGAAGTAAGAGTTGTCAAAGATCAAAGGGTTTGATGTCCATGCACCCTCAAATCCAGACCTCTCCTTGTGACATCTTCCCTGAGCAGTACAACAAAGCCAGTGTTAAGAATGCCTATTTTCAATTATAAGCTATTAGAACAAGTAAAAAGAAATTGCATGTTATTAAAACTTAAAAGCATTACCAATGTGTGGCCTCCAGAGAGAGCAACAATATCCTGATCATCTGCTTAACAAACACATCTCTCAGATGATCATTACCTGCAACAGCATCAACACACCCAACATTACAATCTTCCCCTGCATAATCAAAAAGCTACTGCTATCAGCAAGGAACTCACCCTTGGTGGCATCAGGAAGACGGAACTGGTGGCTCAGGTTTGTCCTACAATTGAAACTTAGTTAGAATATAGAAAACATAATCATCCATAAAGAGAACTCATCAACTTGGCCAATTGAATCTCATGATCAAAAACATCATTTTACAGCTACTGCACAAATGAAGCTGCACTGACAAGCATACAAATCCATACAGGATAATCACATAGGTCACCACACAAGGCATATAGTTTCTTCAATCATCCAACGGACTAAAAGCTTAGGCCTAACACTAAGCACAGTCAATGAAATACAGTCATTAACCTCACGGCCAGGGTGGAAAGGCACTTCAGGCCCACCAGTAACCTCAACAGCAACTACTCCAGCCAACTGCAACACACACAAATAAACTCAACGTCAGCAATCTAAAACTAAAATCCCAAATCAACAACAACTGTTGTATACAAAGATACAATTACCTGGTAGAAATCACCATATGAAAGAATGGGGAACTGCTCCTTAATCGGCTCCAACAGCCTCACTGCAATATCCAACCCAGCATTAGCACCATGTCCAAGCTCAGCAGGGTTTCATTGTCCCGAACGGTCCACCTGTCTTGGTTCTCTGATCATAAGTCCCAGCAGAGTGCCACCTGCCAGATCCAATCAACCAAATATCAATAAACAAACTCCAAATACTCCGATGCAAAAATGAGAAAAGGATCCGAATCTTACGCGATACGGAGCATCAACGGAGCGCAGTTCTTCTCAGCGATGAGTCCTCTGAGCTTCTTCTTGCACTTCTCTACAGCCTTCAAGTACTCCTCACTCACAGTCGGGTAGCTCTTCCCCATGTCGTACTAAGATCTCGACTGCTCAAATCCACACACAGACAAACACACAAAATCAACATTACAATCAACCAACACACTGATCAAAAAGAAGATCAGATGCCAGATCGGGTAACAGATGATGCTAAAAAAGTATGATGATCGGCACCGTACTTTGTACAAGAAAATGCAGCAGCGGCGGCGGTGGTCGGCGGATAACGCGAGGTGACCACACGACGATTGGTTTGAAGAATTTAAAGGCTGTGATTAGAAGGTTTATGATCGATCTCGGCCGTTGGAATGTGTAATGGACGGCTGACGTGGGTTGGAATGGGAGATGAATGGGTGGAGGGGTTGGTGGGCCTTAATTTGAAATGCTAAATGACTATAAAGCCCTTCTCTTTTCCCTTATTTTCTGTTTTGATTGTAAGGGTGTTTTAGACTTTGAAGTGTTAAATGAGCGACCGGAATGGTTAGAAATTAGAGTGTGAAATGTGAACGCGTTGTATCCGATAATTTTTCTTGATGACCGTGAGTAAACTAATTTTTTTAAATTGATATTATGACGTGGCGTAATGCGATTGGTTAGAATTAACAGGTGTCGTCTGATATTTTTCTTAGGATATTTTGTCTGCTTTAAAAACCAATGAATGGAGGCCTAGTGGACAGTGTATAAGAAAGTGTCCCCTATCATCCTATGCTGTTGGCTGCTTTTGGTTGATCGTGATTCGTGGCTTAACATGAACCTGTTTACAATGCTTATATTCCGAACCCTTGTCCAACTAGAAAGAAGTGGAAGCCGCGAAGGTGTAATGGGGTAACTTTCAGTTTTAAAAAAATGTATTCTTCAGGGATTGAACCAGTAACCTCGAAAACCAGAATGAGGGGCCGCTATAGCTATACTCTTAGCTTGATTGCATGAAACAGTGAGAACATTGGAATTATTTGATGCTTGTGACATTAAGAATGTAGTAGTAGTCTAGGAGGGTAGTGCCGCAGTAGTTCATTCTGTAGATCACCAGTTTATTCTAATCTAATGAATGTGAATCCTTAAATTCCAACTTTTGCTAGATACAGTTACTAGCTGATTAACTCTCTGCAGGTTGCAGAGCCAGCATTTATGGACTAAGTTGGAACCTTCGTGACCTTCAAGCAGGCCAATAAGAGTTACATATCATGCCCTTCAAAGATTGCAATGGAAATAACACAGCTACTCATCAGCTAATGTTACACATTAGAGAATGTCAGCTTGTATATACAATTTTTGGCGCATTTTCCCGTTTGTGTTGATTTGAAGTCCGGTCACGAGAAGTTTTTCTGATACTGACGATGAGGAATTGATACTGGACATTTTTCTATACAATTCTCTTTGTGCAGTCAATGCGGCTAGTATGTGCACTGTTTCTTTTCACTGAAAACTTGTCAGGGATCAATCGGCTTCAAGGCATTATGATGCGAACAAGACATGAGTGTTGCATCCATGCAATCAACCAACTAGCTACAAAGTCTTTCATGTACATCAGTAGCTAGCTTGTTATTTATAACTCATATACCATTCGCAGATCGTACAGAAAGAAAATCCATAAAACCAAGCAAAAGTTAAAACAGAAGAATAAGGAGAGGTAATGGCTACATCATCATCAAGATGGTGTCCAACCCAAGAACAGGTGATGATTCTTGAAGAGATTTACTACAAAGGAGACATCAAAACACCAAATGCATTCCAGATACAGAAGATCACAACACATCTTTCGTACTATGGTAAGGTTGAAGGCAAGAATGTGTTTTATTGGTTTCAGAATCATAAAGCTAGGGAACGCCAAAAGTTGAAGAGAAAACTCATCCAAAGCCAGAAACAGCTCCAACTAAGCTTACCCCAGCACCAGCCTTATTGGTATCCGTATCACTACTCTATTCCCACTGCTGCACTCATGCCTTTTCATCAGGTATTCCTTGATAACACCACAGTTTCTATATACATCTCTTGTCATCGAGTTTTTTGGGTAGAATATGATCACTCCAGTAGCCATATATAACATTTGATTACGTGCTTGTGACCTTAATTGGTTTTTTCATGCATGGCTAAGGGACGAAAAGCCGGAGCTATTCATCATGACAACTCTAAACCTCCTCAATCCACCATATGGCCAGATAAAAACAGTGTCGATACTCATGTCCATAGCTCCTTCCGGCACAGTTGCTTATTGGAAGGCATGTTGAATCCTCATTGCATCATTGGACAGGCACCCCTGAAGACCCTTGATCTATTCCCACTCAGATCCACCCACCTCGTCAACAACAACAATCTGAACCCCGATAAGGAGCCATCATATTAACTACCCATTTAAGCTAGAATCTAACACAATGCTGACTAGAGGGATTGATGAGTTGTCTGTCACAGTGTCCACTGTTGGTTTTGTTCAAGTATGAGTGAGTGTCCAATGTATCGGTGAGAATTGAAGCAACACCTCTACTGTCTAATGAGTAATGACACACTCCTAATTTCACTTCTCAACATTCTCAACCTGTTAGCATTTACATTTTACAGTTGCACAACTCGACATTTACGATTCATTTGTGTCTGTCAGAGTGTCTCACTATATCTCAGTTGTTTTTCCAATCCCAACTTCCCTTTTTGGGCCTTAGGCGGGACTTCGTACCTAAGGCCCAATATTCAACCGTTACTGGGTCACACAAACGTCGTCGTTTGGTGCATGTTGCATCGATCACGTTGTCCGCCACGCGAGTGTTAGTATAGGTCGCTTGACCGGAAAGTTGACTCGGTCGGTGACTCAGTTACCATCTTCTGAGTCACGACCAAACCCTAACTCGATTCTCTTTCTCAATCTCAATTTCGCTATCTTCACACACATTTTTCCACTCGCTCCGTGTTTTCATCTCCTCATCCGAAGGCTACCGTCTTGCCACGTCATACTTCTCGTTCTCAACGTTCCGTTCTCTGCTTCCTTTAAAGGTATATATCGACTCGGGTTGCTATCAACGAGTTGTCGATCGCATCTAGGGATTCATAAGCGGCGGTTTTTGTTTTGTAATTTCGATTTTACTTTTCCTAATTACTGATCGGTACCTATGTGTTGGTTGATTGAGTTTCTAGGGCTTTGGAGGTGTGGAAGGATGCGTGTTTGGTTTTCATTGTTTCTGGCTGATGGTGTTATTTGATTGAATTGTCTGGTAGCGTGTTTTTTCTAATTATTTGTTATGGTTATTGTTGATTTTGTTTATTGGATTATTGGTGTGCAAACTGAGAATTGTTTATGCAAACAATTTGTGATCCTGTGTTGTTTCGGGAATCTGTAGGTTTCGGATTCGTCTTTCTTGCAGTGCAACTCGTCCTGTAGTGAGGGGAGCTGATTTGCTATATCATTTTTTGATATTTAGTTTGGTGGGATGGCGGCGGATGAAGAGAAGGGTGATGTAATCAAGATTGATCATGTTGACATTAGAGGGGAAACTGTCTTTTGTGTGGAAGCTGAACAAGAGTATGGTGAGGTTGACTCTGGGGCGGAATCGGATGAAACTGATTTGCTAGAATTGGGTGACGTTGGGGTTGAGTTTTGTCTTGTTGGGACCAAACGTGCAGCATCCCTTTGGAGTTGTATGATCTTCCTGACTTGAGAGATGTCCTGTCATTAGATGTTTGGAATGAATGCTTGAGTGAAGATGATAGGCTCAAACTTGCTAAGTATTTGCCAGACATGGATAAGGCGACTTTTATGTTGACTTTGAAAGAGCTGTTATCCGGCGATGATTTTCATTTCGGGAGTCCAGTCAACAGGCTGTTTGAAATGATGAATGGTGGGCTGTGTGAACCACGGGTTGCATTGTATCGACAGGGGTTGAATATGTTGAAGTGTAAATATTACCATCAGTTAAGGAATTATCATAATAATATGGTTAGTAGCATATATCAAATAAGAGATGTATGGATAAGTTGTCGGGGTCACAACATCGATGAGAAATTGCAGAAATTGAAAGTTGTTAGAAGTCAGAGATCTTTGATGTATGAAAAGATGGATGGATTTGGTTTAGATGGAGGTTCTTCTGGAAGAGATGATCCTGATGGGGATATGTGGTCACATAAATTGATGGAAACTAGACTGAAAAAAGCTTCTCATCTCGATTAGAACTTATAGACATTTGCGTCGGAAACATAATCCCAAGGCTCTGTTCAAACAGGCAAAACTGTTCTCCCCTGCCAGACCACCAGCAGCCTACTCTAGTTCGTTGGGTGAGCTCGGTGAAAGGTCAATCGTGCTAGAGTGTGGTGATATCGGACTCTACTCAGCCAAAGCTGAATATTTGGTTGGTAACCAAAATGGCCTGCAATCATCTGCGAAAAGGCCAAGGTGTAAAGTGTTTGCCAACGATGAGCATGGGAATTCTTATATTGCCTCCCCAGGGTGTAGCCGTCTGCAAGTAAGCGGAAAAGAATGGAAAGATACGAATTTGATCTGCGGAAAATCCCAGTACTAGAACAGGATATGGGAGAAACTGGAACATTTTCTCATGAATTGGGAACAGTTGATCCTCCACGCGCTGAGGTCGAAATCACCAACGTAGAGATGGAAGCCAAAGCCCAGAAAACTCGGTTTATTTAATCACACCAACAGTTCATACTGAGTTGCCATTTTCTGTTATTCATTTGCTCTCCTCTGTTCGTGTTATAATGACTACTCCACAGTCAGAAGATCCTCTAGTTGATGCCAAGCCTTTGAAAGATAGCGTGGAAAATGATAATCACATTATTCCCGAGGTGCATGCAAATGTGCCTGCACTCACTATTCAAGAGATTGTCAACCGGATTAGATCAAACCCTGGAGACCCTTGTATTCTTGAAACTGAGGAACCATTGCAAGACTTGGTGAGAGGAGTTTTGAGAATAATATCATCAAAAAAGGCACCTTTAGGAGCCAAAGATTGGAAGCCATTAGCTGCTTATAGAAATTCTGCGAGGAGCTGGTATTGGATAGGCCCGATTCTTCAAAAGTACTCATCAGATCAAGAAATCACTGAGGAGGTGACTTCACCTGAAGCATGGGGAATTCCTCGTAAAACATTGGTGAAGCTGGTAGATTCATTTGCAAACTGGTTGGTAAGTAGTCAAGAAGTTCTCAAGCAATTAGGTAGTCTTCCCGCACCGCCGGAATCATTGTTTCGATTGAAAATGGAGGAAAAAGATAGGTTTGGAGACCAGAGAGTTCAGAAAAGCTCTTGTACGTTTGAACCAAGTTCTTCAGAAGTTAGAGAATATTTCCGTCGTGAAGAGCTGCTTCGGTACTCGTTACCTGACAGAGCCTTTGCATATACTGCAGCTGATGGATCAAAGTCGATGGTGGCTCCATTGAAAAGGTCCAGTGGTAAGACTTCTAAACCCCGAGATCACTATTTGCTCCAACCGGATCGCCCTCCTCATGTTACTATCCGGTGCTTGGTGAGAGATGCTGCTGCCCGGTTACCTGGATGTGTGGGGACCAGGTCAGATATCTGTACTTTGCTGAGACTCCCAATACATTGTGGAAGATGTGACAGACTCTCAGTTGAATCAAGTTGTCAGTGGAGCTCTAGATAGGTTGCACTATGGGCATGATCCTTGTGTGCGTTTTGAGAATGACAGAAAAATATGGGTCTACTTGCACAGGGAAAGAGTGGAGGAGGACTTCGAGGATGATGGCACCTCATCTTCATCATCAGGGAGATCAAAGAGGCAAAAAGACCCTAGTCAACCAGCTAATATAACAAATGGAATTGATCAGGATGTTGAGACTGGGTTAGAGAACACAGATGAGCCGGCAACAGTTATGGATGATGAAACACCATCGTGGATATAATGTCGCTATAAATCATTTATTTTGATACGAAGAGTAAATAATCACACAATTAAATGTTTAGTAGACTGTTTGTTCCATTTTTGTGACTTCCAGGACTGTTTGTCTTATTCTGCAAAGTTGAGAATCACATGCTAATATTTTACTAGTACTCAATTTAGGATCAAGGCTTGGGTTTAGCCGTTATGTTTTGCTCATCTACTTGATATCAACTTGAACTCTGGGTCAGTTCAACAAAAGCCCCACTCAATAGTAAATCTTTTTTGAACCTCTCTCTTTAGGGTTTCCGTACGAGTTTCAGATCTGGGCTGGGGAGGACGGCCGCTCCTCCGAGGTGGCTGCTCCTCCTCCGCCCCTGTTTCCTTTGCTGTTTCCGGTTGCTTTCCTTTCGGTTTCCTTTTCCTGTCATGTGTTTCCTTTTCAATAATGGTGCTTCTATGCACTTGGTTTCCTCTAGCCGTGAGTGCTAGCTTTTCCTCAAGCCATGAGCTTGCTTTTCTGCCCCATTTCGGGGATTGTCTGGTGGTGTTTCGAAGGCGGTTTGCCATGGTTCTGTGTGCTCGGTCACGGGTTGAAGGTCGCCTTTTGCGGGGTGGAAGGGCTTGGTCGTCAATCCAAGCCTCCGTGCGACTTTCGGCCTGGTGGTGGACCGGATGGGACTGCGGTGCTGAGCGTCAGTCGGATCTGAGCGCCGGACGGCGACGGGAGGGCGGACTGGGGTCGGGGACGGCTGGATCCAAGGAGTGCGAGGGCTGGGGTTCGTGGCTGAGGCGTCTGAGGCTTGCGGATGGATTCGGCTGGGTTGGTCGCTCGCGGGGTTGGTCGACGGTGGGGGTTGGATTCGGAGTCGACGGCAGCTGGGTTTCGCTTCGCCGGCGTGAGTGGCGCGGCGTGGATTCGGTCTGGCGGCGCGAGGGGGTGGCGTGGATTCAGCCCGGCGGCGCGAGTGGGGAGGTGCGAGTGGAGCGGCGTGGATCTGGCGGCGGCACGAGTGCTAGGGTTTCTGGGCTTGCTGGGCCTGCTGGGCCTACTGGGCCTGCTGGGCCTACTGGGCCTGATGGGTTGGCTTTTGGTGCTGGTGCTGCTGGGTCTAGATGCACTGCTGGGTCTTGGTGCTTGTGTCCCTCGCCTGGGCTTTGTTGTCCTGTCCCTGCTCTTTGTTTTCCTGGGCTCCGAGCCTTGAGGTCCTCCCGGTTTTTGTCCTGGCTGCTGTGATGAGTTTTCTCGAGTCCGGTGGGTATGGACTATGGTGAGTTCGTTGGGATGGTGCCGTACGTGGCCTGCTCTTCAATCGTCATTAATGAGACTTCCTAGATGTTGAATGTCTTTGTGTTTTGTCCCTTCGGTTTGTTTCATTTGCTCGCATTGTAAGATTATTGTCTATGTAACAACCTCACCTTGGATCAAAAAAAAAACTTGAACTCTGGGTCAAATAAGTGTTGCCATTCTCAAGTATCAACTTGTCAATCTTCCTGCATGGTGCCAATCCTCCCCAATCATGCAACCAAATTCATGTTTTATTTATCAATGATTAAGTAGTGGTGGACATGTAAAGTTAACATAAAGACAACATTATCTTCTTGTTTCAATTCCAACCAAATTATTCGACCTACAAGCTATGGCAAAGAACTATACAAGACTTCTACATGCCTAAGTTTTGCAGTATAACATGTGTTAGAAGATGCACTTGAGTTACAAGATATGATGAATCCTACAAATGCAAGGTTCATCACTCTCAGCCTTTTGGTTATTCAAACTGTTATGTCTTGTTGCATTCCTGCTGAATCTGCTCCACATAATTCAGACATTTTCAGGGAGTATATCGGAGCTATGTTCACCGGTGTAAAGTTCACTGATGTCCCCATAAACTCAAATGTCGACTTTCATTTCATCCTAGCATTTGCCATAGATTACACAACCTCGTCCTCTCCTTCCTCCACAAACGGGAAGTTTAATGTCTTCTGGGACAATGAAAATCTAAGCCCATCTGCTGTCGAAGAGATAAAAAGCTCAAAGCAGAACGTGAAGGTTGCAGTGAGCTTAGGAGGAGACAGCGTTGGAGATGAGCCTTGTTACTTCAATCCTGAATCTGTAGATTCTTGGGTTTCAAATGCTGTATCATCTTTAACTGATATCATCAAGAAGTACAACCTTGATGGGATTGATATTGACTATGAGCATTTCAAAGCAGACCCTGAGATATTCGCTGAATGCATCGGAAAGCTGATCACAACTCTGAAGAAGAATAATGTGATCTTATCTGCTTCAATAGCTCCATATGCTGATGAACAAGTTCAAACTCATTACTTAGCACTTTGGAAAAACTACAGTCATCTGATAGACTACGTTAACTTTCAGTTCTACGCATACGATCAAGGAACGAGCGTGGACGAGTTTATAGAATACTTTGAAACACAAAGCACTAAATATGATGGAGGAGTGATCTTACCTAGCTTCAAGACGGATGGGATCGGCGGACTTTCTCCTGAAAATGGGTTCTTTACTGCTTGCAGTCGCCTTAAAAGCCAACAGAAGCTTCATGGGATTTTTGTTTGGTCTGCAGACACATCAAAATCTGGAGGGTTTCAATATGAGAAGGAATCACAGGCATTTATAGCTAGATCACATTAAAAGCTATGATCAGCTGCTGAAACTGAGCATCAGTGTAACCTGTGGACTTGTATTTTTTGTAAAGGTATTGTGCTCTTCTTACATTACACTAAGTGGAACATATGGAAAGTTGAGAAGTTGAGCAAAATGAACAACACAGTTTTTGAGTAACTTAAAAATGCAACCCATTTAACACAATTTTAATGGGTCAAAAGAAACAAAAATGTGAAGTAAAACAAAGAACAAAGTGATAATCCAATATTGTTGGTGTGGTTAGGTATCAGTTCATCTTACTCAGCCTTGTACTTTGCCTGAGGCTGCGAGTACCTCCAGTTGCTAGTGCATCTGCCGATAAACTTTAATACCTCGTCAATGAGAATCACAGGTAGAGCTACGGCAAGGACCAGGAGCCATTCATTCAGGCTCAGAGGAACTATGCCGAATACTTGAGCTAAAACAGGGACATATAGGATCAGGAAGTGAAGCCCAAATGAGACTGTCATGGCTACAAGGAGCCATGGGTTTACCCATGGAGGCATGGTTAGTAGACTGCCGTCTTCAGAGAGGGCGTTAAGGGAGTTGAACATCTCTATGGCAACCAAGACAGATAAGGATAGGGTGGTTGCTTTTATTTTTCCTCCATGGAAATAGTCGCATGGGTTGGAGTCAAAGTTGAAGACTTGAGATCCTGCAGTAAAAGGGGAAGCAGTGAAGTTGTTCCAGGAGGGGCACTGAGCCCAGTCAGCCAGCTGCGAGTAGGTGACCAAACTGTGTCCATCTCCACTCAGGTCTATTCCCATGAATGAAGGTTGTGTATACCAAATGATAAAAATTCCAACTGTGGCTACTCCGACATAGAGCCCAATCACCTGCCACCAAAAGACCATAATAAGCCAAAGGCACAACTCATAAACAAGGAAATGATACCTTTATGAGATAAACAATTACCAGATAGCGGAATAATATCCATGGAGTGATCAATGAATCATTACTTCTCCTGGGAGGCTTCTTCATTATATCCTTGTCTGGTGGATTGAAACCCAATGCAGTAGCTGGTGGCCCGTCTGTGACAAGATTCACCCACAGGAGCTGGACGGGTATCATCCCTTCGGGAATTCCCAGTGCAGCGGTAAGAAATATGGAAGCTACCTCGCCAATATTTGAGGAAATCATGTACCTGAGATGAAACTCATGAGAAGGATATCTTAAATAAATGTTACGAATGTGAGCAGTGCGACAATTGTACTGTATGCAATATTAATAAGAATCGATTTCCTAGCATTGCTAACACCAAAAGTGAGACTGAAGAGTGTGGAACCTATATATTTGTGTATATTGGCTTAATATTTCAAATTACCTTATAAATGCCTTCATGTTGTTGTATATGGATCTCCCTTCGCCAACAGCGGCAACTATGGTACTGAAATTATCATCAGCAAGCACCATGTCAGATGCTTCCTTTGCAACCTCTGTCCCAGCAATACCCATAGCAATTCCAATATCGGCCAACTTTAATGCTGGAGCATCATTCACACCATCCCCAGTCATTGCAACTACTTCTCCATCTTCTTTGAGCAACCTAACGATTTCCTGTTTATGACGAGGTTCAGCTCGTGAGAACAGGAGCCCTCCAGTTTGCCTCAAATGGTTTCTTTTATCATGATGATCCATGAAGTCCCTTCCTGTCAAACTTCTTGAAGTAACATCTTCAAAAGGGCCAAATACACCTATCTCTCTGCATATGGCTTCTGCAGTGTTTTTGTTGTCTCCAGTAATGACCATGACACGGATTCCAGCTGCTCTGCAATCCTCAATTGCCTGGCGAACTTCTTTTCTTGGAGGATCCTAGAAAACAAACCAATAATATAAATACACGATCATTGATAGTGCATAAAATATTTACCAAATACAAATCATATATAGGAGAGCAATACAAATATAAACTCACCCTTAATCCAACTAGCCCAGCAAAGGTGAGATTACTCTCAATTGAAGAATAGTTGGATGGGTTGAGCAGAAGCTCATGATCTGGGTGATCTTCACTGCCATCATAGGTTGCAAACGCTTCCAGGTTGTCTTTGTATGCAAAACCCAAACATCGTAATGCACTTGATGACATTTCATTTAAAGTTTGAAGTATATGATTCTTCGAGTGTGGATCCAGTTCAACAACAGAGCCATCAAGCAATTGGATACTTGAGCTCCTTTCCAATAAATTTTCTACAGCTCCCTGCAACATGAACATACCAAATGAGAAGGCGCTGGATTAAAGTAATAGGTAAGGTGTGTGCACTGCAGACAACCCTTATATGGCTGAATCATGAAATGAAGCAAGCAAGAGCCAAGAACCAAGGTCCTATATGACTTAAGTAAAGATTGTTATCAAGATATGCATTCAGGTATTCTACAGCTACTATATATGATGTCCAAGTCAAAAATTAGATTAATCCCTCACCTTCACCAGCAATGAGTTCTTTCCAGAACTGGACTTCACAATAACTCCCATAGATTTCCTGTCACGGTCAAACTCAAGAGTGGCAATTCGATGCGCCGTTTGACTCCAAAGATGACAACAACCTTCATACATTGATAGAATATATAAACTCAAAACACAAGCTTCTTTATGGAACTAAACTCAAACAAAGGTAATAATTATTAAGAGGAAACATACGTAGAGTTTCATTGTCACCAGATGCTGAAGAAAGATCAACTCCTGGAAATCCCATTTTCTCCACCAACACCTGTGGGGCAAATCGTGAACTGATTACGACGCACTTCAATTATAATAGATGGAAACTGTAAAAACCCATTCTTCTTGACATCCCAAATTATTATTGGGTATGTATGAAAAAACCCAGAATAGTATTACTGGAAGCCTAGCACAGGTATAGCTACTATGCCTACTAAATTAAAAGGTGATCATCAACATAAATTTAAAACCACAAAAATGACAAGGCAATAAAAATGTTAACTGTGATACCTTTAATGCTGCTTCGGTAGGCATTCCAGTGGACGTATAATTTTGCCCAGACTTTTCGATCCCAGCATCATTGCAAACTGCTGCGATCTTTGCAATTGTTTGAAGGTTTTCGTCCAGTTGACCAACTGGCCAGTCATGTATTTTTCCATCAAAGGGATTATATGTAGTACCGTCCACACTGAAACTCCTTAAAGAATCCAGATTAGACCCCATAGCCACTAACCGTGCAACTGCCATCTGGTTGGTAGTCAAAGTGCCAGTCTTATCAGAACATATCACAGTCGTGCAACCAAGAGTCTCGACACTAGGTAACTTTCTGACAAGCGCATTCTTTTGGGCCATCTTACGAGTCCCAAGAGCCAAGCATGTGGTAATCACTGCAGGTAGACCCTCAGGGATTGCAGCCACGGCCAATGCCACTGCAATCTCAAAGTAATACGTGCACTTTTCAAACGAAAATTTGAAGTTCCTAGGCCATCCATCAACATACTCCCAAGATAGGAAATACTTCACGTTGATAAGCCAAACCAATATGCAAATGAGTCCAATAATTGCTGTAAGAGTCTCTCCGAATTCATTAAGTTTCTTTTTCAATGGTGTATCTTCCTCAGCTTGTGAGGCCTCGTGAATCTGAGAGTGCACCTTCCCAATCTCAGTGCTCATGCCTATATTAGTAACTAAACAAAAGCAGTTACCATTAACTACAGTAGTTCCTGCAAACACCATACACTTCTTTCCTTGAATATCAGTATTCTCTGGAACAGGCTTAACAGTCTTACTAACAGCTTCACTCTCCCCAGTCAAAGAACCTTGCTCCAATCTTATAGTTGAACTGACCAAACTAATAACCCTCATATCCGCAGGCACTTTGTCACCAACCCTCAGCTCAACAATATCACCAGGCACTAATTCTTTAGCAGGCAGATTAAACACTTTCTTCCCATCTCGGATGACAGTTGCACTCTCTGACTGAATCTCCTTCAATGCCTCCAACGCCTTTTCCGCATTACTCTCTTGCCAAACCCCCACAACAGCATTCACAATCAAAATCAGAAAAATCACCAATGGCTCAACAAAAGCACTAATCTCCTTCTTCCCATCTTTTTCTCCATCATACCACGCAAGTAGAAATGATATCACAGCAGCTCCAAGAAGAATCCTAACAAGGGTATCATTAAACTGATCCAAAACCAGCTTAAAAATCGAAACTCCATCGTGTTTTTCCAATTCATTAAAACCATACAATTTTCTCCTCTTCTCCACTTCATCTTTTGACAACCCAATCTTACTGTCCACCTGATACTTCTCTTCACATTCTTTCACATCCTTCGCCCAAGCAGGAAAATCTGCACCAATTGCTGGATCTGGTGCATCCTCCTCACCTCCTCTCCCCATTCCAAATTCAGACAAAACGACAGTAACGTTTTGCACAAACCTGTAACAGACAAAATCAGCAACAGTACAAAATCTGAACACCGAATCAAAATCTGTGTCCAATTTATTTCTAGAAACCAAATCTTACGATTCACAGTTTGTCTGCTACCGCGCGCGTGAAGTCAAACGGAATCGGGGAATCGGGTAAACGACGGTCAATGTGAGGCAACTGGTGATGGAAATTGAAGAGTTGGAAATCAGCGGCGACGACGTTGCTTCTTCAAATCGTCGACTTACAGAGACTTGGCGTGTTTGGATTCGTGGTGAAAGAAGTTTCTGGAAAATACGTGTCGCGACGAATTAGAATACGACACGTGTACGTGAACGAACTACCAATGTTATCACGAATACCGAACGTGTCCGACTTTTCAGATTCCTTATTAATTTTCTATTAATTAATTAAGATTTAATATTTCCATACGTAATTTATTGAATTGAATGGAATATTGAATTATTTAATTGAGTGAATTATTCAATGTACGCGACACGTATGTTACGAAAAATAAAGTACTGGTTTGGTTGTTGTGGTATAAAAAAACACATCTTGATATTAAAGTACTTTTTGTTTGTTGAAGGGATCAATTAATTATTTAATTTAAGGTCAGATGTATAATTAAGGTACGTTCATTGTATTTTAAGCAACGTAGTAGAGTTTAATATTTTATTAATTACATCATTTTGGCACTTACTTTCATTTTAAACATTTATTTTATAGTGAATATTAATTAAAAAAGGAAAAGAAACTTTATTAAAAAAGGAAGATCCGACAGTAAATAAATACATTAAAAAAATAAAAGAACAATAAAAAAGAAAAGGAAGGTCAAAGTAGCTAATAGAATGTGGTCCACAAGTAAATGGATAGTCGTGGCCCATTCTTTATTGGATGGTCCACTGCTTGACTTTAAAAAGCTGACCAGTTGCATTCCGACCATTAAGAGTTGAGCCTCAACGTGGAGCTACGGTTGCCATTCGCGTTCCTTTCACCGTTTAGAGTTTTACTTGTTGTCGTTTTGTTAATCAAAACCTTTTAAGTTTTAACTTTGTTCACCATCTTAGTGATACTGGGCCGGCCTAGACAATGTAGAAATAGGTTAGAAATAATTTGGCCTTGGTTGCATGTGTATGTTTAGGTCCGTTAAAGATCAAATACAGCATAATTCTTTTAGTTTTTGCAAAGGTGCCCAGTTCAAGTACAAAATTATAAGAAAATTATCACAAAAATATTAGGTTTGAGATAAGTTGTTTTAATTTTGACATGTATGAGTTTTGAGTTTTAAATATGACATTTTTTAAGAATTTCTCTGTTTGATTCCACAAGATCCTTTGAATCCGCGGGATCATCTGAAAATAAGGATCAAATGTCGCAAAAGTGTTGAAACTTTTAAAACTTCAAGCAGCACAAGTGCAAAAAGAGTTCAACGATGCATGACTTTTGAAGCTGAAGACCACAACAGAAGAAAATTAAGCCATTCACGAGTGCTTGAATGTTTGTTATATTACAAATTTGTAGTTACATTTTTAGTTTGTATTGACTTTCACGTTTTGTAAAATGAATGATCTTGTTTACTCGCTCCGTCCATTATTAATGTCCCATTTTCTTTTTGGATGTCCCAAAATTATCTTCCCATTTCTAAATCTTACCATAAATGGACATTTCATCTTTAGTTTTTCACCACATACTTCTCTTATCTCTTCCTTTATCACCCACTTATTATCTATCAAATCACTTTTTTCTCTTTCATCACCACACAACTATTTATTGTACTCTTTTTTTTTCATTTATTAAAAACCGTGCAAAGAATCAAATGGGATATAAATTATGGGACGGAGGGAGTAGTTCATTAACAAACCACGTAGATTAAATAAACGTAAAAGGAAACAACAAGTTTCAAAAACAGCAAGATCCTTATTTTCAGATGTGAAAACACATTGTTTAAACACAAACGTATTTTTTTAAAGAATTCCGCAAAATGAAACAGCAGACTTCTTAAAACAACATAACTCAACGTCTCAACCTAATACATTTTATAATTTTCCAAAACTATTTCAATTTTCAACATTTTTTTTATTACTAATATAAAGTTTTACTATAACGAAATAGTTTTCAATATTTAATAATTAAAACTATGTATTTTCTCTTTGAGTAAACCTACGGACCTGTAGTAAAGGGTAAAGTTTACTAGATCTGAATCCAATTTCATCCACTTAAAAAGCGTAAGTGCTGCCTCAGATTTAATAGATCGCTCAGTCATGAATTGTCAGACAATGTAGGCAAATCTTTCAATCATCAAAGGCAGATTCCAACTACCCAAACTTATAAACATTAAAATGAAAAATGAAGAAGAGTAACCAGCCTCGGGTGTGTCCACTTCCTCTCTATCATGGATAAACCAATTAAAAAACGTAGGCAAGTGTTTCAGGGATCATACGCACAAACGCTTGTGCACGTTTCATTAACATGACAGATTGACTAACATTTGAATCATAGATAAACACCATAACTAATGCGAAAAACACAAAGAGACATCAGAGTCGGCTGATAAACGAAAACCCATTTCCCCCGACGCTGTTGCGCAGCTTGGTTTGCTGTAATGCTGTGCAAGCGTTCGTTTTTATAATGGAGAAGGTTATAGAGCCCTAAAGAATTGAAACTGGGCTTCTTCTTATTAGGCCTCTTATTGATGGCCCCCTTGTTGTTGGGCCTATCATCTGTATACTCTCTGTTACAACTTGTGGACATAAGTTAACTAGACATTACTTGGCTAAGACATTTCTATGCTCGACTGTCAGCACCTTGATAAAACAAGGTCAACATAGATTTGGTGGTTCAAATTAAATGTTCACACCTCAAAGTTTCACTTGAGGAAGCTTCTTTTATTTAACATGTCTGATTTTCCTGTCTTTTTATTGTTTGATGTTAAGTTTCCTGTCTTTTTAAATTCCCGTCCGTGACACAATTATATAACTCATGACTCATGCCTCACGGTGTGTTTAATTGAAATAAAAAGCAGATAACACGCTGTTATGACTCCAGATATTGTTCAGGCAATTACCTAACAAATAAAAATGTTCTCTATATGTTTTAAATATAGGAAAGAGATCAAGGAAGATATACATTTATACGTAGGATAGTAGCACACCATCTCAACCATTAATTATTAATAATCTAATGACTGAGATTGAAAATCGTCATTCTCAACCGCCCGTATATTTTGCATATTCAGTTAACTATTTAAATTAAAAATCGATTTAATCTCAATCATCAGATCAATCAAAATCAACGATTAAAATAGTGTCCTTCCGTCTTACAAAAATTACTCGTCTATCTGAATCCTTACTTCTAAATATAAGTAATGTTAATGCATGAATTAGTGTGAAAGATGAACACCCATATAAGACAAGAGCAAGCGCGTAATCTCATAACTTAATTAACAAGCAAAGCAATAAATAGCTACATATTGAAAACAACTCTATAAGCACTGTCACGAGCAACATACAGTCAAAATAAAGCAATTTAAGCTATTTATTTTTATGTTTTTCAATTATATCATATTGTCGAACCTTTAATTAAATGATGAAAATTGTTGCAATGTGATATTTTCCAATACGAAGGAGGATGAAGTGTAATAATAGTGTCAAGAATGTCATGAGAAACCGGCGTAAAGGTCGACTGAAATGACACGGTTTCTTTCGCCCTGAGCACCAAGTCATCTCAGCTGGACGCGCTCACGCCATTAACTTTGAATTACTCTAATACCCTCCAAACAAGAAAGAACAAACTACTCGAGGGTAAATGGGTCATTTCATCCTCATACTTGAGGCTTATAAATAGACCGAGCGAAGCAGAATCATTCCGCAAAAAACAGTGAGAAAGCAGAGCGACAGAGACCAGATCAAAACGCGTCGTTTTAGTAAAATCTTTCGATTACGAGAAGGTTTAAGATGATGAGTTGGTCGAATGACGCTGAAACGTCGTCGTCGTCTGCTGAGTGGACAGCGGTGGACGAGACAGCAGCGAGCTGTTTGATGCTGCTGTCGAAAGTCGGCGAGTCGAATGAAAAATCATTCGAATGCAAAACATGCGGAAAGACATTTTCGACATTTCAAGCATTGGGTGGACACAGAGCGAGTCACAAGAAGCCCAAGCTCGACCATGACGACATGTCCTCCACATTACATATCATTCCAGCCAAGCCCAGAAGCCACAAATGCTCCATTTGTGGAGCTGAATTTGAACTCGGGCAAGCTCTTGGCGGACACATGAGGCGACACAAAGACTCCAAGTTGGAAGTGGCGCCGGTTCTGGTGAGGTCGAGCAATAAGAGGGTTTGCTTGGACTTGAATTTAAATTTAATGCCACCAGGGGAGATGAAGGATTCTGAGATGAAGATGCAGTTGGGGAGGTTGCAGGAATATGATTTGAGGATGCAGATGGCTAAACGGCGTCGGATTGGAAATGAGTTCCATGAATTGGTCGCTCTGTAGAGCATTTGCTTTGTTTTTTATATTGGGAGATTGTTTTTAGGTACTGTAGTAGTCTGTGTATACAAAAAGAGTTGACCAGATCTTCATGTCGGTTGTTTGGGATTTGTGTTACGCTCATATTCATTGATTCAATTACAGTTTATTTAGTTACTTGTATTCAAACTATTCATTGTTAACAGCGAATCTGATTCTTCATGATCTGGAGGTCTTTGTAAGTTGTAACAGATGCTACTGACATTCTCAAAATTTGATTCAAAGAGAACTTTAATATCTCAATTGACACTGATCTTAAGCAGTATAAGCCTTCAACAATACTGTAATAGTTTGCTGTGGCTCTCATACACAGTTTCAAGCTAAATGATTAAACAATCACATCTTGAAGTGGCCGAGTCATGTGCTAACTTTTTCTAGTGAACAGCTGGTTCCTTAACTTGGAAATTATAATTTCTAAAACATCTTCATTGTCCCGCAAATATTGCTCAGCGTCTGATTCACAATGTAGAACTTCTCCTTCTATGAAATAGCCACCTCCTTCAGTTAATATAATCTCATGTTCACAAGCAAGTCTCAGCACTTCAGCCTCCACGCGAAGGCCCCTCCCGAATTCAATTTCCATTTCAACTCTCTTTGCTGCAGGAGAGAGTTTATTTTTTACCACGTCAACACATATCGATAGCCCTGTAGCAACATCGTCCATTTTGACTAGTTGCAGTCTACTGATCTTCAGTCGTACTGCTGCATAAAACCTCAATGCGTTGCCTCCACATGTTACTTCCTCAGCATGTCCATACCCCAATTCAGGCTTTACTTTGTGCCGAACCTGATTGATAAATATAATGAGTGTTTCAGACCTAGATAGAGAATGATGAATTTTCCGAAGAGCTCGAGTCATTGTTTCAGGTTGCAAGTCCTTTTGAGGCTGATCAATAGGAGCATCGATCTCACGTTGAGGAATAAGAGCAGCCACACTGTCCACAACAATAACATCAAGAGATTCGCTATTCACCAAGGTGTTAACTACACTCAGCATTTGTTCTGCAGAACTCGGTGTTGAGATGAGAAGCTTTTCTGAATTAATCCCCATCGATTGTACAAGAGATAGATCCAATGCATTCTCAACATCTAGATATGCACAATAACCTCCCACTTTTGAGCCTCCCTGATAACGTGAAGTGAAAGAGTTGTCTTCCCAGATGCTTCTTTACCATAAATTTCAACCATTCTTCCCTTTGGCAGTCCACCAACCCCAAGAGCTTCATCAAGCCTCAAGGATCCAGTGGATATGACAGATGTACGGCGAGCACTGAAAAATCTGCCCATGGACAGCTTGGACTCCTTGCAAAAATCATTTGATAGAGATGACAAGGCTTGATGGAGTTGAGAATCTTTCTCCAGTGACTTGGTGTTGTCACGAGACCCATCGTCATCAAACTCAGGAACTTCTGCAGATTCATGTGCTGAGGCAACGTAACCATGGAACCCTTTTCGTAGACTGGAAATTGTTTGAAGTCTTTGTGCTAACATAAATAAGTTAAATCTTCTAATCATTCTGAAAAATGGAAAGAAGACTAAGGCATTAAGTCATCAAAAACCAAAAAGAGAGTTAAAAGCAAAAAAGAGTAGCTAACCTCTAAGAGCTAACAATTAAAACCTATTAAATTATAAAAATGAGTCGATAGTTCTACAAGAAGTTATAAAAATAACATCTTGAAGCTCTTGCAATCACTTACATTAAATATCGCGCTAAGTTGTCAATGGAACCTCGAGAACCCAATAAGGTCAACCCTTGTGAGCATAATGCACTCGAATATGTCGTCCATCCAGTGACTAACATTACAGGGATAAAACATTAACATCTGAAATTATTTAAAACAACATCCAGATAAGAACATCGGCAGAGTTTAAAACTCTTACCTTTCCATCCATTAATTTCAGGGCTGCGCTAGCTGATTCTTCAGAGGTGTAATTCACAAATCCGTATCCTTTAGATTTTCCATTCACATGATCACATATAACTTTAACTGCTGGTTCAAAAGGAATCCATAGTGACCAGTGACATTTCATATGAATAAATAAAAAAAGTCATTCAGTTGATAAGCGTACCTTCAATTAATTCACCATAAGGTTCAAATGCTTCTTTCAGAACAGGCTCATTCGTATCATATGAAAGCCCTAATACGCAGTACATAAAAATTAGCAGTTCTTAACCTTGAAATCCATAAACTTGCAAGCAACAGGAAGATTGCATACCTCCAACAAACAGTTTACTACAGGAGTGTCGGACAGTCGCTCTCCGGCCGGACAGCAGCGTGCTACGAAAAAAGAATTACAATCCTAGAACGTTTCACAATCGCCAACATAGGACGACGATACTACCGGCTTCTCCTTTCACCAATTTGTGAAATGAGCTCAAGCCCTAATTCAGACATCTGAATTTAATGGGAATTGGAAAAATAGGGCTTCGGGTCATTGTGTTAGAGTCAGAATGAAACAGTAACTATTTCCACCCAGATCTCACCGAGGGAGGAAGAATCAGATCCAGAAGGGTTTATTAGGGTAGAAAAATCAGCTTCGAGGATATCTGGATTCGGGAAACGGACAAGAGCTGAGAAAGAGATTTAGATGAAGGAATGAAAATTGTACTGAAAGTTTTTTCAGCGTCACAGACGCGTACAAATCTGAGTTTTTGACCCGTTTACAACCGGGTAAACTCACATGTAAAACTAAATTTAACTTGAATTACAAATACAAATAAAATATCTATTTTCCTGTGACACAGAATGAACAAACGACGCCTTCTATTTGCTGTATCGATTTCTATACTAACGTACTCCGAAACTACTCTTCGTTTTGGGATTAAGAATTCTCAGTTCCATATATTATATGCAGTAAGTGTAGACATATTGCACCCGACATAAGTTGTCACTGGCAACATTGTTCTATACGGTCCCTGAATCCCTTACAAAAAACATTGTTTCGGCCGGCTGGTCTACATTTTCATTACAAACACTGACATTTGATATTTTGATATACATAGCTAGATGTCTCTGAAAACATCTTAAGAACAAGAAGCACACAAGGTAAACTTCCATACAATACATCTCCTGGATTCCTACTCATGCATGCTTCTGCCTCCTGAACTTGCCAAAACCAGAAAGCACGTATCCCAGTACAGTGTATAATATTGCCTTTATGCAAGAGACTACGAAATTCCAGCACGAAGAAGGCCAATACCAAGGATAAAGCAATCTGAAATACAAGCTTATGAGATGCCTCAGCTTCTTACCAACCTGTACGCAAGATGAAAACATAAGATGACTCAATTGTGACTCGACACTTGGACTGTGTAAATTGATCTTGCACTTACGGGGAAGAGGTAGTCTAGCGCATCCCAGGCTGCATGGCGCACAGCTCTAGTAGGATACATTGGGCCACCTGGTGAAGTGAAACTATACAAACAAGTCTTCAATCTAGTACTGGTTGTCATTCGCAGCTCCAAACCTAAAGAAAAGCTTAGAGCAGATCAGATAGGTTGAGGTTCCAAAACTCATAATAAGTGTTTACTCTTCGAAACAGACTCTTACCACGGAGGGCCTTTATATGAGACAAGTAATGTAGTAACACCGGTTCCACCTTTAACTTCTGAAGCTGTCGAGAACCAAAAAAGATATGGGAATCCTATTAGTTTACTACAGAAACTTTCATTGTTAAACTAAGTTTGAAATCAATTTACCTGGTCGGAAACCTCAATCACAAAAATGTCTGCAGGACCTCCAACCAGAATGCTATTGGGGAAAGTGGGACAGTGATTTAGAAAAGGTTCAAGTTTGTCAACTGCCAAAATTAAATGTGTTACGTGGTTTACAGCTGTTGAATTAAACTGCTGATTGCCAGAAAATGAGAAACCCTACCAGAATTATAAAATAAGATGAATCTTGAGAGTAAAAGATATAGATCCCGTTGCGCCTATGAACACAACAATGAAAAATGTTAGATTCCAAATCTGGAAAGCCATTCTGAATAAAGGCACTAAAACAAGACCTCTGTGGACATTAAATGAAATATTATTTACACTACCTGCAAAGGAATTTTGTTCAGCCTATCTGGCATTAGTACCACACCATCTACAAGATGCTAAATTTAGACAGAATCAGATGAAATGAATACCACAAGGAATTTACAATAGCAAAAAATTAACCGGTGTAAGCCTGCTTACAAGAAATAGAGACTGGAACTGCCGAGTGTTTGATTGTATGTCAATCCTGCAATTTATACAAAAAGAATTCTTTTTAACAATGAAAGAATGAAAACTAAAGTTATGATAGCTTATACAACAGCGACCGTAAATAAAGTCTCCAAAACATGATTAACTATAAAGTCTTTAAACACATCTTAGCTGGCTGCATGTGAACTCCTGATAGAATGAGGTCTACAAGGTGGAAATGCAATCGAATAGGATAAATTATAATATAACATGAGGTAAATGTCTATCATGCACTCACAGATGCTCCGACTCCCTAAACACAGCCATCATCAGAATCTACCATAATGGTCAAGTTATTGCGATAGTTTTCTTTCATCACCTTTACTTCCAACGTAAGATACATAGATCACAAGATTAAAGGCTTAATTAACTTTTTGCTTTAATCTAGATGTCTTTCAAGTAAAAGGGTTTGAAAGTCAAAATTTATAACTATACCAGAAGACATTAGTTGCCCCTTGGACCAGGGCTGCTGAGTAACGCAAAAGCATTTCAGAACTCTCAACTTGGACTTCAAATAACTGCAACACAGCACCAATATTTATTCAAGAGCCATTAATACAGAATCTACTCGGTCGTTACTTGTTACCAAGATCTAAATCAGAAGTCCAGTAATCTTATGAAAATGCACGTAATCAATAATGCTTTAAAAGCAAATTCCATTCAATCAGCAAAGCTAAATATGTAAGAGGATAGACATAAGTTAACCTAGGGCCCAGGGGTGTTTTGGTATAAAGAATGTATACTGAAGAATATGTAAAAGATACAAATCCCTCATCCAACTCAAATAAATCCTGGAAAAGTAAAAACTATGAAAATCCACTTCTGATTATATGCATTAAGCCATCATTACAATACATCAAACATAGGTTGAGCAAAAGAGTTGGATAATTAACGCTATAAAAACTCTACTTGCAAACATTTCATGCCAATTGCCAACACGGAATCATCAAGCACAGAATTAAGATGTAGAAGAAGAGCCAAGAAACAAACGCATATAATTGCAGCATACCCATTTGTGAAATAAGAGAGAAAATATATGAGATGCGAATGACTGACTCCATAACTGGACGAGCAAATGAAGGATTGGCTTTCCACTCTCTGGAACCTCCACATAATGATCGGCTAGTACATCATAAAAACATAAGCGTTGGTGTGCTGCAGATCCCTCTTGAGATATTGAATTTTCTTCCTCGACAAGAATTATATCTGTTTTGAATCAAGCAGAATGATCTTTAGAGTAATGAGAAATAATAGATGCTTTAAAACCGCTGGACTACTGAGACTATGCAAAAATGTTCTATTATTTACAAACAAAACTAACATGTATGGAGCCAAATCACAACTACTGACTAGCATTCTCTTTATGGTAAATCATATTAGACCATTAATAATAAGTAAAGAAAATTAAAGCACAAATGTGTCCATGAAGTAACATGTGGACATAAACTAACAACAAACAAAAGCATTAATTAAATCAAAACATCATCTCAGCAAAAATGAGCAAATTTAGTAATAACACTCACAAATGTGCTGTAAGTTACACCGAGTAAATTAAAAATTATACAACTTTCAAAAAAACCTCTAGCACGATCATCAATCTCTAAAGCTATATCTGCAAAAAGCTCTTGCAACAAGTCGCGTCTCTGCAAAGGCGATGCAAATGCCTGCACAGGTCAACAGAACAGATGGAAACAATTTATTACATAACTTAAATAACGCAGCGGATTCATCGAAACAACAATCAAGCCGACAAGCCTCATACACAAAGACGCATTAGGTAGGGAAAAACATACTCGCTGAAGCTTCTTCTCGATTTCCTGAGAAAGAGCGGAGAGGTATGCGGTTCTTCGAGCAGTCGAATGCGGCGCCATCATCCGATTTGACAGCTATTCAATCGCCGGTAGGAATTAGAATTAAAAAGTCATCGATAACCGACGGTGGAGCAGAGGCGGAAACGGGTGAGAGATCGGGAAGCGGTTAGCGAAGGAATGAGGCGTTTATTTTATGCAGCGTGAAACGAATTAATTATCGAAAGGATTGATGTTATTAATTGATGAGTTTAGGGATTTGAAAAGAAGGAATGAATGATGAGAAAGCGGAGGTGTCGTAAAAAGAAAGATACAGCAGGCGATGTGCCTGGTTAGCAATAAAAAAGGGTTAAATTTAATTATTAATTTTTTTTATACTACAAACCTATCCAATATAGTTTTATTCATCATTTTCAAACACATTAAAAACCTAAATAAAAATCAACATTTAAATTTAAATCATTCTTGCTATCGAAATAATTGATTTTGATTAAGGGTTTATTTGATTCTTTATGTCAATATTCAGCTCCATAATCACAAAGAACAAACCGAAATCTAGCACCTGCTGGGGAGCCTATCCATTGCCAACAACTATAAAATGCCTGATTACATTACCCCTCATGCCAACAACGGTTGCTCAGCTGCAGGCGGATGAGCCAGCATTTAAAATGGCCGTATGTTAACAGATATACAGATGTGATACGAGGGAGTTGCACAAGTTAAAAATGGAGGCATAACTCATTTTATACAGCACGCTTCTTCTTCGATCTTTTGCTTCTTCTTGGCTCCATTGGAAGCTGTTTAATATTAGTGTTTGCAAATGCTTCTTCAAGTAAGACTCCATCCTGTGGAACAATGAATACAACATTTCAGCAAGAAGTTCAAAATTCTGACATATAATATATATTCTCAGAAGGTGACCTGATCATCATTAGTTTCATCTACAGTCTCATTGTCAGCATCAGATGTCAAGGCAACAACTGGAACTGCATCTGAGGGTAATGCCCGGCTGACTTTTTTTCTGTTGTCTTCTTCTTTTAATTGTTTAAACCTACATTTATAGAAAAGCATACAACACCAGTTAGCCATATAAAATGAGTGGGGAACATACACAATACCATACACAAACACTAACCTATCACCAGCGCGTTCGTCTTTGGAAGCTATTCGCTTTGCACGACCAGCTCTGATGATGCCATTCCCCGTCTCATCTACTGCAGGCTTTGCTCCACCCAGTCTCTTAAGCCAAACTTGTTGTGCAGTGCTGAGAATGTTATTCGTGAACCTACCATTTTACATCAAATTCAATCATAAGATATAAATAATCCAGAATGGGACAATGTTTGAGACACAAACTACCATGCACCGGACAAAGCTCATGAATTAAACATAATCTGTTTTAAAATTGAGCAAAAATATCATAAAATTGGCTTCATTCGCAATAAAAAATCATTTGACCATGGTCAAGAACAAATGAGATACAAGGTTGAATAACTCACCAATAAATTGATAATCCTGATGGCACTGACAAGGAAAAATAACCAATCATAAGTGGCAAAAACTTGAAAATGAGAAGTGTATTCTTTTGAGCTGGATCATCAGTCTGAAAAACAAAGGGAAGATTTTCAAGAAACTTACATCACTAGATAAAAGTTGAGGCTGCAAAAATATAAACTCACCTGAGGAGGCTTCATAATCTCCATTGACACATATTGGGAAGCCACAAGGAGAACAGGCAAAACAAGGTATGCAGCTGTGTCAGACCACCCCAATGGTGGATGACCATCCTGCGGAAGGCAAAATTTGCATTGATGATAAATGAAGAAGAGATGAACTCGCTATAATATAAACAACAAATAACCAATTGAGCATTGTAAACATTTTGGAGTAAAGACAAATATAAACTTCCCAAGTACCATTAACATACTTTGGACTCATAATTAATAAACTTTGAGCAAGTTTATGTCTTATTTAGTAAAAGACGAGATGGAGAAGAGGAAGTCATCCTCGGGTATAAGGGATAACATCATCTAATTCACAAATGTTAGGTTTTACCACAAATGGGTAAAGCCATGAGATTCCAGAGCCACTCTGTCGAGCAGCAATAGATGTTGGACCTCCTAAAGTGGGAATCCAAAAGAACCCTTCAGTAAATAGTCCCTGAAAAAGAAAATTTAAGTTAAGAAAAGAAAAGACACATAAACGTATCGTGTGTAGTTGTATGCATTTTAAATCAGGGAGAAACTGTTCGAGGTTGTACCTCATTTGCAACATTCGAAAGGGCCTGATATAATCCTATCCAGATTGGTATAGTTGCCAATGTGGGCAAACATCCTGATCAGCAGCAAAACATGCATAGATTAATAAAAAAATTATCAACAATAACAGTGGGTGATGGACAGCCTCGAACCCTATAAAACAATATTCATAAAATGTACATCTGTCAAGTCAGTAATAATCCAAAATGACAAGGCACATAATTAAAGTGGACATGAATTGCGTACTCCTATTTCCAAATTAAAGACAGTATAAGGATGCATACAACCATAGTTTTTCACAGAAAAACAGTACACAATATTAAGAAATGAGTTTCACCAATAAAATTGACTGTTGTCAGAAAAATTACAGAGCTCGAGGAGCAAACCTGCTAAAGGGTTAACTCCGGCTTGTTTATAAAGGCGCGAGGTTTCCAATTGAATTCTTTCCTGCAGACACAGAAAAAAATTTGTCAGTAACCATACATGACAGTCCAAAAGCTAAAAACAATACATAAACATAAGCTGGTCAATCAAGGCATTTCTTGAGAATAGGCATTCTTCAGATTTGAAACTTAAGCACCTGTTCGCCTTTGTATCTTTCTTGAATGGCTTTTAACTTTGGTTGAAGATTCTGCATTGCCATGGTGGACTCAACCTGTGTGTAAACAAACTCACTCTATTAACGACTGCGAACAGAAATCGGGCCTTGTGCGCATATTAAACGATATGATTTGCATCAAAGTTAAAGCCACACAAAAAGAGGAATCTTAGATTATTCTCGGCAAACCTTTTCCTATTTATCTTAGTCAACGAAACATGTATAGACAGTAAGGCTATGTCACGCACCTGTTGTTTTGTGAGGGGGTATGTGGCAGCCTTCACAAGAAGTGTAAGCAATATAATTGCAAACCCATACGCATATGGCACATGAACTGCAGATAAGCCATCCTTCAGAACCTGATATTTTCAAAATACACGTCAAATCGTACATAAAAAATAGATAAATTGCGAAACATGAATTTAATACAGCACTGCACATCTGCAGAGAGCTATCTGAGAGAAAAAAGAACATTCTGCATATCTTATAAAGAAGAAACATTATTTTCAAAGAACAGATACGGAACCAAAACAAAATAGTATCAACCAAATGCAACCTTGCTAAGTTAAGGATTACCAATATGTAGCATGGCAGCAGTGAGGCTTCATAGCCGGCCATGGTAAACATACCAATCAAACAATTAAAATAAATCTTTTGCAAACAACTACATACACAAATCTCTAAGCATTTGAAGATCACAAATGGTTGCTAAGATACATCACACCTAAGCTATAATTGAAAAAAAACAATCCTCTTTCAATTTTACCTTTAGCACAACTTCCATGGCCTCAGCAATGAATCCAAACCATCCACCAGCCTTCTGCACAGTTCCAGTCGCCGCATTTCCAGCCGCCGGATCCACAGCAACAGCCGCATCCGCCAACGTATACAACAAACTCTCCGTTTTAGCAACAATCGCACTTAAATCAACCGAAAAATCACTCGTGTTCAACATCGACACGTCGTCAAAGCTGAATCGCACTCTGGTGCTTATATGTCGAGTAGCGTTGCGGTTGTTGTACTGAAGCGAATGAAGGCCATGGCGAGTGGAGTAAGGTAGAGATGTTCCGACGAATGATGACGTGGATGAGATTAAGGCGTTCGTCATGGTGTGGTGGTGGTGGAAGATCGATTGCTGAGGGATTAATTTCTCATATGGAAGAAGAGTAGATGACGACGAAGGAACGTTAGAGAAGAGGACTACGGATATTATCTCGTCTTTGATATTTTATTTTATTTTAAAATTGGATTGTTAACGAATGAGATAATGACACGTGGGTATATTAGTTAGTGCGATACGTCGCTCCACGTAGAGTTTAGACCTCCGTTCCAGACCGAACCGGATATTCATGGTTTGTATTGACGGTTGAAAGTACAATAGCTAAAGCTTGATGAAACTGGAGTACGACATAATGAGAACGGTTACTTCTTGTACACCCAAAAATATAGATATGTTAAACAGATGACGTATTTACAAGAGTTTAGAAAAGTTCACAAGCTCATTTCTCTTGATAATTCTGCGCCGGTTTTACCCTGCAAATTAGAATTGTATGAGCATATTCAACCTGGGTTCAAGCTAATAAGAAAAGGAATGATGAGAATCATACGGAGAAATCCATATTTTTCTTGGGATGATTCTGTTTGTCAGCATGGGTCTCATGGCTTAAAAGGATTTTTGCACCACACCCTGGTGAATCCAATGTGCCTACAGCCTCTTCATCTACTAAAACAATGTCTATGTTGCTAACTTCTCTCTCCATATCTGGTACCTGATAAGTGACATGGGGAGATAAGACAAATTAGAACATTATGCATTTACTATACCCAAACATGGCAGCTGACTTAAGTGATGAAAATTATGATTTATTTGTTTAACAGAATGTCGGTGAATAGTGTGTGATCCATAGTTTACCTCGAACATGGCCTCAGTGAGAATACTTTCTAACAATGCTCGCAAGCCTCGAGCACCAGTGTTTTTAATCATAGCCTTCTTTGCAATCAACCGAAGTGCGCCATCTGTGAAATGTAACTCGACCTGAAATGTCGAACAAATGCTTCAGGGACCACACAGCGACATGATTAGCGGTTATTGTAAATCTAATAAAAGTTTACTGGATCAAACGCACAGAAAGAAGACATACATTGTTCATGCTGAACATTTTTCGGTATTGTTTACCAAGGGCATTTTTGGGCTCGGTAAGAACCTATAGCATTATTGCCACAGTCAGTACTGATATTTAAATTTGCATAGAAACAAAAAACAGATTCATGCCATATCTACATGCCTGAACAAGCTGATCTTCGTTGAGAGCTGACAAGCTCACTAGGATGGGAAACCGTCCAATAAATTCAGGTATAAGCCCATATGCTATAAGATCACTGCTTTCAGCCTTAAAATAGTAAATATGTCAATTTCGAATCTCCAAGAACAAGCGCATGTTGACTTAAAGAAAACTAAACTTTATCCAACCAATTGGACTTGATCCAACTAATATACATTCAGGAAAAGATCTCACCGACTGCATAAGAGACGATCTCAATTCCCCCTTAATCACCCCTCCAGTTCTCATGTTTGTACGGACAGGTGCTCCAAAACCTATGGATGAATCTTTACGCCTAAAAAAGAAAATTAGTTAATTCAGTCTCGATGTTAAAACTAAACTATTAAAGGCCTCTTGTAGACACAAGACAATACTGGCAACAATACAGCTGAGAGTGTACTTTACCTTTCCGAAATTGTTTTCTCCAAATCATTGAATGCACCACCGCATATGAAAAGAATATCTTTTGTATTGATCTGTCGCAGAAACAGAAAACTATAATAAGAGAAGTGAACGCTGGTGAATTAAAACATCTCACTGAAAAAATAAAGCAATAAATGTATAAGGTATAATGATACCTGGATGGGATCAGCGGGGTAATGCTTGTTACCAGGTCCTTCAGGTATATGAACAACCTGGAAAAGAAATCACGTTACTAAATGAATAATAATGACAAGAACAAATAGTGTAACTACACATTCAAACTTACTGTTCCTTCCAGCATCTTTAACAATGCCTGTTGAACACCCTCTCCGGATATATCCCGACCAATGTTTAACGTTTCGGCCTATAAAAGATGAAGCGAAAAAATACTTAAATAAAATACTTCAAGAATACACGATAATCATCAATTATCAATGAAAGGTGATAACCTTTTTTACTATCTTGTCAACTTCATCGATATATATAATTCCTCGCTGAGCTGCCTCTGCATTGTAGTCAGCAGCCTAATACCAATAATATGTGTATGTCACTGGAAGTAAAGGACATAATGTGCTTCACAGTTACCAAGTTTATTTCAAACCCGGGCTTCACCTGGTGGCGACATATCATTAACATTGAATGGGAAAGTGGCAGTCTTACTGTTGGCTATCAATTATCAACTAATTTTGTCAACAACAAAATGGAAAATATTGCCATTGAAGTTTAACATAATTACAAACCATGGACATAAAGAGGACAAAGACATGAAAACAAACCATTCCTACTCAACAATAGACAACAATCAGAGGTGCACATATAATTGTAACAATAATAACCATCAAGGCATCCATGTAAAGTATAATTCAGGAGAAATACAATTAAAATATACTGCATCGGTACCTTGAGTAGTTTTTCCAGTATTGATTCCACATCCTCCCCAACATAGCCTGCCTGGAGAAAGATATCCAAAAAATAGAAATGATGGTCAGCTGAACTGACGATCTTGACAACACTATACTATTAAAGGCAGCACAGGGATTATAAATATTGCAGAGAGTAAGCATCAATAGAATCATGCAATTTTGCAGTTCTTCAAACAAACATGGATATCAGTACATGGTATATGTAGTACAACTGCACTGATCCCCTAGAGAGAGCATCTTAGATGTTGTTATAATTTCCAATGATAAAAAATCCTTTAATATACGAATGGAAATATGTTTGAATAGAAAATCATATATCTTGCCTATTACTAATGTGAAAGGGGTAGAACATACTATATTTTTGTTTTTTCAGTATTCAATCATAAATTATCATACTTCTCGCATTAGTATGCTTGTGTACAAGCACCAAAATTTTCACACTTGCCTGGGTTAATGCGGTTGCATCTGCAATGACGAATGGAACGTTAACAATGCGTGCCAGAGTCTTAGCCAGCAATGTCTTTCCTGTTCTTTCAATAAATATAATAAAATGTCAAGTTTTTACCACACTGTAGTTGAAGCACCCACTATGAAACATCAAGTTGAAGTTATAGGTTACCACTATTCTTTGCACCAGAACATCATACATAGGTTACAAAAGTTGAAGTTATAAAAATTAAGCCTACCTGATCCAGTTGGACCCATCATTAGTACATTGCTTTTCTCCAACTCAACAGATTCAAAATCATCAGAGTCACTTAGGCTAACTTCAGATTCTTCACTACACCTGAATTTTAACTCATGACTTGGTATTTATAACAAGAATATTTTGTTGAGACATTCAGCCACTAAAATGAAACAACTTACAGACACAGCATGAATGAAAACTGGCTGATATCACCTAGTTTATCCAAAATTATAGTAGTTAAGAAATTTCCCTAAAATATACATTACATGACCAATCTATCGAAACCGAAACCATTACATGGTATAGTTTCCGTAGTGAATTGATATGCTCGAGTTGAGCTTGTAATGTACCCATTGTAATCAAAAAAATTCCCTAAAGAACAATGATATTATCAAAGAAAAGGTAAACGGCAATCATAACCTACCCTTTCGGAAGGGAATCTTGGTGAATCCTTTTATAGTGGTTGTAAACGGCCACAGCAAGTACCTAGGTTATTAGCACCGCTTGTCAATTGCATTGATTAAACATACGTATCAACTGCCACATGTAAATTCTTCCACTTCTAACAATTACATTACCCACTGTAAATGTTGCCTTACACACATCTTGGACATACAAAGTTCAATATAAAATTTCCCACAAAATTCCCCCCAAAGTATTGCATAAATAAAAACACAAAAAATACCTTTTTAGCATTTTCCTGCCCCACGACAAACTCATCAAGCTTCTTACATATCTCTTTCGGCGTAGGTAAATTCCTCGTACTCAACCCACCACCACAATCCTCCGACTTTCCACACACCTCACCACCACTCTCTTCCTCATCCACATTTTGATCCTTACTCCTCCCCACACCAACCTTTCCTTTCTTCCCATCATTAATCCTCCCAATCTCGACAAAACTTCCTTGCAGCGGCACCAACTTAAACGGCCTAAAATAAAACGCTGTCTTACAACTCGGACACAAATTCAACGCCTGGTAAATCCCTACCTCACCACCACTAATGGACAAAGGCCTGTTAGAGAATATCACTGACATATTCTTATCACACCTTGGACAGTTCACTTCAGCCTCAATATGATCATAAGTATCTGAACTCCTGTACCTCTCCGTCCTGTACCGAAACCCTAGCTTCACCTCATCTACGCCGCCACCACCAATCCGACCAATAGAACATCGGTGAATAAACCTCTCCGAAATCGGTTTTCCATACACAAATTGATTACCTCCATAGCAAACTACGTACCGTAGCTTCAACAATTCCCTTCTGGCTCTGAAAATCGCCAACATCGCTGAAAGAAACTCGTCCGCGCAGCTGAATTTTGAAGATTATCAGCAGCTTTGAAGCGGTGAACTGATGAAGCTGCGTTCCGCAGAAAATGTAAAGTAAAACGGTAATCGGTACGCACCGATCGGTGAGTTTCCATTTCTTCTGACGCCTCGAGCGGAGAATTGAGAGCCGCAATGGGCTTGTTGGCGATCTTCATGCTTCTCGGCCCAGCCTATATATAGTATTTATTTTATGGGCCTTTTTACAACACCTATTGAAGAGGCTTTCCTGTAATAAAAATATTCTTAGGGGGTGATTTGTAAATATGTGAAAATTGATAAGTGAAAGTTGTGGGATCAGAAGCGGAGACGAGAAGACGAAGACGGTAGCGATGGCGAGATCGACCTCGAAAGATGCGCAGGCGCTGATCCAGTCGCTCCGATCTGCATACGTGGCAACGCCGACGAATCTGAAGGTGAATAAACTCGAATCTCTGTATAGATTGTGATGCATTTGTTAGTAGGGTTTTTGGAGATCGGAACCTGATGTTTGACTTTTCTTGATTTGCAGATCATTGACTTGTATGTGGTGTTTGCGATCCTCACTGCTGTTATACAGGTACATTAAATGATTTTTTATGCTTTTTGGGCGTTGAAACTCTGTGTGTATTAGTTTGTGCCTTCAAAGAGATTAGAAATGTGAAGATTGGAGTGGAAAATAGGAGGGATAGATGCTTGAAGGTGTTACTGATTAGAAGTATGAACTTGATGATGACTTTGTTTTCACAAATGTTGATTCGGATACATGGAATGGATGCTTTTACAGATAGAAGGACTCGTTTTTTTTCTTGTATTTGGTGGTTTTCTTTATTAGAGCTGCAAAATTGGATCCAACTTCTGACCGTGTAGGAATTTATCTTTTGGTTATGCGTGACTGTTTTTTTTACACCTTAGCTGTCCTGCAAACCCTTTTTGATCACATAAGATGAGAATTTGGTGCCAGGTTAAGGAGCGTAATTGAGTCAATCATTTTAGTTGATTTCTTGCAAGTTGCAACCACTGATTTTGGAGAGAGATTTAGGCATTTCCTTGAATGTTGAACTGAATTATAGTTTTGGAAGCAAATATGTGTGTAGCATGTTATACAGCATCCCAATAAAATATAAATGATAGTGTAGGTAAAGATCTCATCCTGCTGCATTGATTCCGAGCATTGTGTTGATTAGTTGATACTTCTAGTGATTACAATGTATCCAGTGTTTTTAAAGAATATAGGAAAGATATATGTTTTAAATTGTCAGTCATTTGAGGTATGAACTCGAGGATATTATTTTTACACGTGGAAAAACGTATTTATTGCTTTTAGATTTGTTGAATTTGTATGGCCGTGAAGATAGTTTGTGTCTTAATAAGACTCTAACTTCAGCGAATCTTTTAAGATTTTTAAATAAAATTTGTATTCCAACACTGCCTTCTTAGACTAACCTGTACTGCAACTGTATTTTGTCATATGAAACAAGAAGACAGCCAGATTATCTAAGGATTAAAGTGTTGCAGATTTATTTAATGTAGTTGATTTCTTGCAACCAAAGCATATGGAGAATTTAAACCAATTCCTGGGGATTCGATCATTCGAATGGAATGATAGTCTGGGAAACTTTCATGTGTGTAGCATTTTTTCCTTCCTCTTCATGATGATGAAGTTAACAAGTCATATCCGCATTTGAGTGACCCTTGCATTTCTTTTTAAAGTGCCATCTGATCACGGAAATGTGAAGGTGCTAATGTTGTAAGCTTTTTTCTTTGGATGAAATATAGGTGGTTTACATGGCTTTAGTTGGATCCTTTCCTTTCAACTCCTTCCTTTCAGGAGTACTCTCTTGCGTAGGGACAGCAGTTCTTGCTGGTAAGCATTAAAGCATATGGCATTCAGTATATACACCTTATGACCAGTATAGTTTTATAAATGATCCTCTTTTAACAGTTTGCCTGCGCATTCAAGTGAACAAAGAGAACAAAGAATTTAAGGTATGCAATTCTACAACGCTGATGCTTTTGTCGTAATAAATTCTTACAGGTTGAATTATTGAAACATATTGTATAATTTCATGATCTTTTTTTATCAATTGATGGCCTTTGTAAGTGAACTACTTTTCTTGTTATTTTTGCAGGACCTAGCCCCTGAGCGTGCTTTTGCAGATTTTGTTCTATGCAACTTGGTGCTGCACCTGGTGATCATGAACTTCCTAGGATGAAGAGGAGCCTTAAACTGAGTTGTAGTTCATCAGAATTATCTTAACTAGCAATGGCCTTGCGCATTTCAAATCTGTAGTCCGTACTATACATCATTCCACACCGTTGAACCATTTTGCAGATTTAATAGCTGTATTTCAAAAAAAAATACTACAATCCAAATGGATACAATTGCAATTTAATCTTACAATCTTTATTTAATCATATTCTCAATAAATAATTAGTATTGATATTTAATTCTATCAAAATAGTCCGTTTAGGGGTTTACTGCGTCCCTGTCCGCCGCCAGCCTGAAATTTCTCGACGACATTCACCGGCGGCTCTCTCTCCGCCTGACACATTTCATCATGCTGAATTCATCCCTCCGGGCCGCTCGCAGACTCTCGTCCTCAATCCGCCAATACAGAGCTTACACTCACCGACCGCTCCTCCGTCTACACTCCCACCAAGATCAATCCTTTATCTCCACTCTTCCTCGAACTCTAACCTCCTTACTCAATTCACACGGTTTGTTCCATTTTAGCGTACAGGCGTGTCTAAATGTTCGACCTTGTTCGACGACGGCAGTAAACTCAGTTAAGTTGGATGAAGTTGAGACTGATGAATCGGTTTCGGATGGAGAAGTTGAGAGCCGTGGCGATGCTTATTCTGCTGTTGAATTGGCCCTTGATTCTGTTGTTAAGATATTTACAGTCTCTAGTAGCCCTAATTACTTTCTTCCATGGCAAAACAAATCGCAGCGTGAAGTTATGGGATCAGGTAAATGACTGCACAGTTAGTAGTTTTCCATTGCATTGTTGCTCGTTTTATCATTGCCTTATATAATTTTTAATGTTGCAGGGTTTGTGATTACTGGGAGAAGGATTCTGACGAACGCGCATGTGGTGGCGGATCATACATTTGTGATGGTGAGGAAGCATGGGTCTCCGACAAAGTATAGAGCTGAAGTTCAAGCTGTAGGTCATGAGTGTGACTTGGCTCTTTTGACAGTTGAAAATGATGAGTTTTGGGAGGGTATGACCTTTTTGGAGCTTGGCGATGTTCCTTTTTTGCAAGAAGCTGTTGCAGTGGTTGGATATCCTCAGGGTAATCTCATTTACTTTGTTATGTTGGTATTGTGTTTGTGTGTAGCTGTTTTTTTGTTGATTGGCTTTTCTACCAACTAGGGCAGTTAAATGGCTATGTCGATGAGATTAATACATGCTTACCAGTTGACTCATTTCTGGAAGCCGGTATAATTGTAGGAGGTCGCTTGTTGACTACTGTGTTTATATTTGAAAATTACACTAAGGAACTTTTACAAGATTCATCCTGTTAACAGATTTGTGGTTTTCTAATTGAACTGCCAAAGATTAAAGTGTATCTAGAGCTAAACGAACATTGTCATGAAGTATCTGACGACTATCTTTGACGAAAACATTGTAGACGTAGACACCCAAGCCCAATTTGATAGTTATGTTATCCGTCCTAGCTGTTGCGATTGAGTATATTTGATTGTCCTCTAAAATGTTTCCTTTCTTTCATAGGTGGGGATAACATTTCTGTCACGAAGGGTGTTGTTTCTAGGGTTGAGCCTACCCAATATGTGCATGGAGCAGCCAACCTAATGGCAATTCAGATAGACGCAGCAATAAATCCAGGAAATAGTGGTGGGCCGGCACTGATGGGCAGTAAAGTTGCTGGTGTAGCTTTCCAGAATCTTTCTGGAGCAGAAAATATTGGGTTAGTTTGCATATTATTTTGTTTTGCATTTTCAGTTACTAAGTGTTATGTTACGATTTCATCATGAAACTCTAAAATTGTGGACTGATGCTACTACATAAAACACCTATTGTTACAACAGAATTAGAACTTTCCTGGATGATATTTTTATACATGCCATTAGTATTCTTTCGTTTTATGTCATGATTTTAGGTATATCATTCCTGTCCCCGTAATCAAACATTTCATTGGAGGTGTGGAGGAAACAGGAAAATATGTTGGTTTTTGTTCTCTTGGATTGTCATGTCAAGCTACCGAAAATGCACAACTTAGGGCACATTTCAAGATGCTACCTGGAAAGACCGGGGTACTCGTTAGTAGAATCAATCCGCTTTCAGATGCATATAACATTTTGAAAAAAGATGACATTATTCTTGAATTTGATGGTGTGACTATAGCAAATGATGGGACAGGTATGCTTTGTTTTCCTTCAATAAATCGTGCCAGTTAAGTCTTCCAATTTGACTCTGAGTTGCACTTCTTTTCCAAACTATGCAGTTCCCTTCAGAAATAGGGAGAGGATAACATTTGACCATCTTGTCTCAATGAAAAAACCAAATGATATGTCAAAGCTTAAAGTGCTGAGAGATGGTCAAGAGCTAGATTTAAATGTCACACTTCAACCTGTAAGTTGCTTTTTAACTGTATCTTTATTCATAGTTTTTTATCATCAGTAATATTTGTGATTCATGATCGTTCCTAGTTATTTGTGAAAATCTGTATCTGTGACTTCTGTTCAAGTTGACATTTGCTCATCTACTTTATTACTCTGAAAGTAACCCATCAATTTCGCCAATTTTGCAGTTGCAGCCTCTGGTCCCGGTTCATCAGTTTGATACATTGCCAAGTTATTTTATATTTGCTGGTTTTGTTTTCATCCCATTGACCCAACCATACCTTCATGAGTATGGAGAAGAATGGTATAACACATCACCTCGTCGATTGTGTGAACGTGCTCTTAGGGAACTTCCCCAAAAGCCTGGTCAACAGTTGGTCATTCTCTCGCAGGTTATATTTGATTTCTTTCTAAAAAAAAGATCTTTTGAATATCATATTACCCTAGGAATATGAACTAGTAAAACCTCATTCTAAAAAGTGACTTTAATTGTTTCAATGCACACTGGATTGAGTTTAGCTTCCACACTTTTTAATACGAATCACTCTTTGGTTTGCTTATTCAGGTACTAATGGATGACATCAATACTGGGTACGAACGTCTAGCAGAATTACAGGTGAAGAAAGTTAATGGTGTGGAAATCTTGAACCTGAATCATCTACGGAAGATAGTGGAGAATTGTGACCAAGAAAATGTTAGATTCGATTTAGATGATGAAAGAGTTATAATATTGAACTACAACATGGCCAAAGTAGCAACATCTCGTATCCTTAAACGGCACAGAATACCTTCAGCTGTATCCAACGATCTCCTTGAAGAATAATTTCTGAGATACAAAGGCAAACATTGCAATGATTTTGACTTGCACAATTTTTAGTTATTTTTAGTGCTGACCTCATCAAACCAGCAGACACTGCAGATGCTGTACACTAAATTCTGGCCAGTGCAGAGATTGTAATATATTCGGATGAGTGCATGTTGGCAGTATGCCTTACTTTTTCAACAAGTTTTGTATAACTTAACATTTTTACTCAAAATGGGAAGGTTCCTTTCTTTCATCTCATGTCTTATTCTTTGCCTAAGTATCTATATATGCCTTGCTCTCTCATACCCTTAAACAGCATGATCTCACATTGATATTTACTTGGACAGTCACTGAAGACATTTCAGGACTAAACTCAAATGGAAGACAATGAAACAAAGTCATTTGAGTACACTTCAACTTGGGTTGTTGCTGTTGTCTGCACTGTCATCATCCTCCTCTCAATCGTGGCTGAGCGCGGTCTTCACAGCCTCGGAAAGGTTTACTTATATTTTCATTCGTGCGTAAAGGAATGATAACTTACTGATCTCATTTTCTGTATTTTTTTGCCAGTTATTAAAGCGTCACAATCAGGATGCACTATTTGATGCCCTGCAGAAACTCAAGGAAGGTGACAACCCTTTTATAGTAAATTTTGACAAAGAAACATTGCTGACACAAATTTTTTGAATGTCAGAGTTGATGATATTAGGCTTCATTTCACTACTTCTAACTGTCACACAAAGGGTCATACACAAAATCTGCATCCCTGCTGATTATGTCTCATTTATGCTCCCGTGTAAAGACCACGCTGAAGATGGCAGCAGTGAAACACCAGCATCTGCGCATAGACGGCGTCTTTTAGAATCCGAGTCCTCAGGACATTGTGCAGCTAAGGTAATGTGTTACTTATACTGATTTTGAGATTTTTTTAGCATAGAGCTGATATTTTTAAGGAATTTGTTTTTCCAATCAGAACATGGTGCCAATGTTGTCAGTGGAAGCAGTGCATCAACTGCATATATTCATTTTTGTACTGGCAGTAGTCCATGTCATCTTCTGTGTCACTACAATGGTTCTAGGACGTGCAAGGGTAACACTCTAGCATCTACCTTCATACGGCCTACTCATTAATTTAACATAATCAGAAACTGAGTCTTCAGTCTAAATGAATTCTCAGATACAACAATGGAGGCACTGGGAAAATGTGATACTGAAATCGAACATCAGAAAACCATCAGGTACTTTCAAACAAATATTTCACCACTGTCAGCCTTCTATGTATTTGACACTTTTTTCTTAGGATCTCCAAAACACAACGCGCACCACCATTACGAGTTCTTCAAGAAACGCGCAGTTGGTTACTGGAGGAAGTACATTCTTTTTGGCTGGATGGTGAGTTCCTGATACAAGTTAATTCTTTTTTAAGTCAAATTTGTTTACCCTTTTCATGCATTCTTGTAGAGATCCTTCTTCAAGCAATTTTATGGCTCGGTAACTAAGGCAGACTACCTTGCGCTACGGCAAGGATTCATCATGGTTGGCATTTCCTCTCTATATTCTCCATTATAACTTACTTGGGACTAATTATATGCATATCTGTTCAGGAACATTGTCCTTCAAATCCCAACTTCAACTTCCATACGTACATGATGAGGACACTGTCTGTCGATTTCAAGAAGGTTGTAGGCATCAGGTATGATCTCTCTCTTGATGATCTTAAATATATTGAACTGGAAAATTTGATCTGAACTCACATTTTCATTCTTGATTCCCAAGTTGGTATCTGTGGCTCTTTGTCATCCTATTTTTGCTGATTAACATCGAAGGCAAGCATTTCATCCCCAGCATAAATATTACACCATTTTACAGCTTTGCGCATTCTGATGCGATAAGTTTATGATGATACTGCAGGCTGGCACTCGTACTTCTGGCTAGCATTTTTGCCTCTTGCTGTAAGAACTGAAAATACTAAATTCTATTTTACATATAAAAAGACTTTTTTCTTATTTGGTGAAAATGGTAGCTGCTGCTGCTGGTCGGGGCGAAGCTGGAACATATTATAACTCGGTTAGCTGAGGAGGTGAAGATAGAAGAAGGTGTGATCCAAGCTGTGGAACCTTCAGACACACATTTCTGGTTTGGGAAGCCTAAGCTAGTGCTCTACTTGATCCACTTCATACTCTTTCAGAACTCTTTTGAAATAGCTTTCTTCTTCTGGATCTTGGTATGTTGCTTTTCTTCATTCACATCTGCTTTCTTTGCAGAAGGTTTTGACGCCCAGATTTCTATTATGAAATGACTACAATTAGATTTTTCGTAGTAAGTTTTTTTATTAATTTTTAACATTTTTGTAGGCACAGTTCGGGTTTGCTTCGTGCATTATGGAGAGACTAGAATACATCATTCCGCGTCTAGTTATCGGGTATAAAACTCGAATATTCCACGCATGATCTTGATCTTCTTCGTATTCATTATGAGACCGTAATATTTATTGAATATTTGATCTCTTTTACAGGGTGATTGTTCAGGTGCTCTGCAGCTATAGCACATTACCTCTGTATGCACTGGTGACACAGGTTTGACAACTTACTGGTCCTGTTTTTTTTGCACTATTGAGTTGTGGAAATGGTATCTGATTGTGTTTTGTGAAGATGGGAAGCATGTTCAAACAAGGCATGTTTGATGAACATGTACATAATGTTCTTAAAGACTGGGCTGAAGGAACTAAATCAAGAAACAAGAACAGCATGTCTGCCTTAGTTACAACTTGTTCCACATCTGTAACAGGAGAAACATCATGCCATTCTATTAGCTTCGAAGCAGAAGCTCCGACGGCAAGACAAGGAGTCTTAACGCCGGTGATCGAGCTTTGTGACACCCATCACCGTCACTTGCCATCTCCATGACACTTCTTGTCTTCTTAGTGTCCAGTTGTAACTTTTTGTGACGAAACAAATGCAACTGATCCTGTATTTTGGACTCTTACAAAATGTGAATCTCACTTCTTAATACTAAAAACTATCGAAACATGGTGATTCAGCTTACTTTTCATAATAAAAATTCTTTGAAAATAAACATTAGAATATAGAGGATAAACTGCATTCGTACTGATGAAGTATACTACGATACGTAGATAGATAGATACATAAGGAAGTTTCAGCTTCAGCTATCAAGGCAGCACATAAACCATTCACTAAAACACTACATAAAAACCAGAAACCCGAGCAGCCTTTTTCATTATCATAATATACCTGGTTTTGTTCCTTACCTGTTGAGAAGCCGTTGGACAGATAAATGTGCAGAAGGCGATGCAAAAAATTCCTTTCTTTATGTTTCTTATTATGTTAGCTCGGTTTGAGGAAATGGTTTACCAGGCTTCTCACTCTGTAGTCATTGGATGCATGCAACACCTGAAACGGGCCTTCCTCACTGTACTCATGATCTCTCTCTCAGCATGTTCAAGCATTCTAACAACGTCACTGAATGAAGGTCTGACTTCTGGGTTCGCATCCCAGCAACGAGTCATGATTTCGCTTAGGACGGGTAGGCAATCATTGGGGATTATTGGACGGACACCCTTGTTGACAACAGCAAATGCAGCTTGCACTGCGGTCATGTTTGGGAAAGGTAGAAGTCCGGTGATGAGCTCCCAAAGAACAATCCAAAACTGTAGACGTCAACTTTCTGATTGTATGACCTGTGCTGAATCATCTCCCTGCACATGACAAAACTGAGAATATGTAATCGAGTAGAAAAGGCTGATAATTGCAGGTAGCAAATAAGCCAGTGAAAAAAAAGACATTAAAGGGATCGGAAAGAAAAGGATCCTTACGGAGCCATCCAGCGATAGGTCCCAGTCTCGGGGGTCATGCCTTCAGTCTGCACCTCAATCCTCGCAACACCAAAATCTGCAATTTTAATTGACTTGTCACCAAATATCAGCAGGTTGTCAGATTTTAAATCCCTGTGAATTGTATTAAGTTCATGCACGTATTCCATCCCCTAGCAACATCTAAAGCTTGCTTCACGGCCGTTCTCAAAGGAACTGCGCGGTTGTGTCTGTTCATTAAAAATTGCCTTACAGAGCCACCCTTTGCGTATTCGGTGACTATACACCAGACCATTGGCTTGCGGCATGAGCCAATGAAACGAACTATGTTCGGGTGTTTCAGTGCTGCCAACATCTTAACTTCTTGTTGGAACTGCTGTTCCATCAATTGTGCCCTCTCGAGATTATTTTCGGGTCTCTCCAACAACTTCACAGCCACTTCCTCGCCGTTATAAGTACCTCTGTACAATTTCCCAAAAGCACCTTGTGCAAAAGCAGCACCCATATTCAACTTTCTTAAATCAATAGTCCATTCTTCATTCTGAAGACCCTCCGTAGGATAACTGTTATCCATCAGAGCTCGAACTAAATTATCATCACTAAGCTCATGAGAAACTCGCCAACTCGATGATTAACACTCTGTGAAACAGTATACTTATCAGTCGCATGTCTCTTTAGTCCTGGATGGTCCAATATTCGAGTGCGGGAATCATTTGACCCACTACTACTATCCACAGACATGGCTACTGATCCACCATCATTGCTTGTCTGCATACTGTCAATAGACATGTTGGTTCCCTCATCTAACTTGCGGTAATATCCTTGAGACAGCTCAAAAATGTTCCTTTCAGGGTTGTTAAGGTTTATATTCACTTGGTATCCGCCTTCACCTTCCAACATTGTTTCAACAGTTTATAAGAAAAAACTCCCAGGCTCTACAATTTCTTCTCTATTAAAGCAAACATCCCATATCCAAATTAAGCTTACGGAAGCATAGACCTGCACAAAACCACCAAAGAATACGGTATTTCATAGACCAAACAATTGCAATTGATATTTTCCCTATCCTTGAATCGCCCCACAAGATTATACAAGTAATAAATAGGCTCTAACTCGCAAAACTGCACTTGCACTTCATAGTAGCTAGACATATACTTAAAAACTAAAGAAGATAACCCGCCTTATCTATCAATTTCCATTTCACCATAATTCTTCCCCGAGTTTGACAGATTAATTACAATACTTTGATAATGCGCAGTTCTTGATTCTCTACTCAAATCAATTTCAAACCACAACAAAAAATACAAATAACAATTAGGATAGAAAAAACCTAGGTGCCATCATCACAGATCAAACCATACAATCGAACCTTAAAGCCTAAAACCTCATTTACTAAAAAAACAAAAAACCCACCTCCGCCACGTCATCACCGACACCCCCAGCTCATCCGCTATCTCAATCCCAAGCCACATAACCCTAATCCCAACCCAAAACAAATAAAAATCCAAACTTTAACATCAATCCTAAAACGAATCAACCCCAATTGATCAACATAAGCAAGCTGATCGGAACAAAGGAAACGTACCTGCGATTGAGGATCGGCGGTGAGAGAGTAGAAAGCGAAGGCGTTGGTGAGGGAGTGCGGTGGTCAAAAAGAGACTTGGAAGAAGACTAGTGACAAAGAGAGAGTTGAATGTGTCTAGAGAGATAAACAAGCATTCTTTTTGTTTTATTACATGTGTTTGTTTTTACTACGTATTTGTTTTATGATTTTTAAAAATATCTTATTTTTAATTTTGCATGAAAAAGTATGGCTGTCAATTCTTGTAACATTTTATTTTATTATCTTCATTTTTAATCAAAGCTATCTAATCAATACAACAAATTTAAATATGAAAAAAAAATCTAAACTAATTATAAAAAGAGAAACAAACTAACTTAAAGCACTTTTTTAATGGGAACTCGGTGTCTGCAAATCATATCAATCAAGTACCATCAGACCTTCTGGTCTTGTTCTCGTGTCCACCCACCCGTTTCGGAGCCATTTAAATTTTTTGCATTCTAACATACATATAAAGTGCCTAAAATAGAAAAGTTTATTGAAAGAAACTGACAAAGAATTCTTCTTGCGTAGAAAAGATTAATTGTTTTGCCTAGTTGTTCCTGTCAAATATATCAAAACAAATGTTTGGAAAACAGGTCAACATGTTACAGCCAGTAGGCTCTAAATTTAGCAGGATAAAGGAATTTAAATCAAGGTGAGAACTACTTTTACCATATTTTCTATGCCAAGTCTCTCATTTTGATACCAATACCTGGAAAACCTTAGCATTTTGATACTCAAGAGGTAAAAAGATTTTAAGAAAATGGCGGCAGTTGCGGTTGCGATCGACGGAGGGAAAACAAGCAAAGGCTGCGCTTAAATGGACCGTCGAAAACATTTTTAACCGTAGCCACCCTGTGCTTCTGATCCATGTTCGATGCAATGCAGGGGTTGATAAAAGACCTGGAGGTTCTGTAAAAGGTAAAGATGAAACTTCTGTAACAAAAAATTATTTCCCAGGCAGTGTTTATAGATTTTAACCAACCATTTGGTAATTATTTTTTGCAGGAGCTGATACGAGCACTGGTATGATACTGGCTAATAACCAACAGCTTGATAGCGATTCGAAGGAATTGTTTCGTGCATTTGTTGGATACTGTAAGCGGAAAAATGTAAGTAATTCTTCGCACTGAGTAATGATATAATTTTGATCAGATCGGAACAAGAAACTTCTTCTGATTTTTTCTTGTAATGTATTTTACAGGTTAACTGTACCCCTGTGGTCCTCGATGTAACTAACCCTGGAGATATACCTAGAGCTCTGATTGAATATGTCAAGACAGTATCACTTGACATACTTGTCGTTGGATCTTCCGGCAAATCTGGGTTTTTAAGGTAAATGACCTCGTATGATACCAAGTACCAACCCCTTCATTCTCAAAAGTGTAACTGTAAACAACTTTTCATCAGAAAAACTTTATGTTACATATTTTCGAGTCTAGGCAATTCAACGGTCCGGAGGTGGCCAGTGTTGTTACCAAGCTTGCACCATCTTTCTGCACTATACATGTTGTGACTAAAGGCAAGTTGTCCCATAGTAGAATTTCTACATCTTCTGCTCCTCCGAAACAACCAGTCCATCTGACGCAGCCTCCCCATGCTCATATGATCTACAATAAAAACAGTGGACTCCCTAGAAGTAGTAAGTGGCAGACTTTGAATATTTTGATTTTTCTCAGCCCCATTTCTTCTAGCTAAATGAGAAACACATACTTTGACGCAGCAGCGGAAAAAGCCTTACCTGCGCCTGTAGCGAAAGACAGCGAAGGAGATGAATTCGTGTAAGTTCTCAAACAAAAAACATAAGATAGTGTACATCATGTATATGTTTTGTTCAGAAAGACTGACAAAAGCATTTCAGCAAGTCACCTTTCAATAGGCAAGGAGTTTCACCCTATAAACCGAGCGCAGAAAGCGACATATCCTTTGTAAATAACAGCAGGCAAGAGTATAAAGTTCCCTGAGAGCTTCAGGGGGCAGTTCTCAGCCAGCTCTGATGACAGTTATAATGGATCATCATCCGGAGGTTCAAGTTTAGCATCATTGTCCTCCTGGTCATCCAACTCGCAAAACACTACGGTATGCCAACTAATAGTCATCTGATTCAGATAAAATAGATCACCAGTGAAAGAAACTGTTAAAAAGTACATAATATGATCTCTTCAGGATGAGTTGGAATCTGAAATGAGGAGACTTATGCTGGAGTTAAAGCATACGAAGGAAATGTATTCTGCCGCGGTCAAGGAAGCACATTTTGCTAAACAAGGGGTACAACTATTTTTCGAGTACACGAAATGTGTCTAAAATGTGGTATGCAGTGAAGTGGTCTGAATTTTGAGAACTTATGATATTTTTCACAGAATGTGGAGAGCCAAGATTGGAGATTCGAGCAACGGAGGCTGCAAAGGACGCAGAACTCTGAGGAGGTCGCGAGGGCACTTATAGAAAAAGAGCGTGAAAGGTACAATGCAGCATTGGAGGCAGCTGCAACAGCTAAGAGAATAGCTGAACTTGAAGCTCAAAAAACGAAGGAGATTGAGATGAGGGGGCTTGTAGAGGAGTCTCCAAAAGCCCCGGCAGAGCAACACACATTCAGCTATATGAAATACTCATACGAAGAAATTGAGAAAGCAACTGAGAATTTCTCTGAAAGTAACAAAATAGGAGAAGGTGGGTATGGACCTGTTTACAAAGGCTATTTGGATCATACACCTGTTGCTATTAAGATCCTACGCGCAGATGCCGCTGAAGGCCAGTCCCAGTTCCAACAGGAGGTGCATATACAATTTCTTTCCTTGGATATTTTAGTTTTTGACGATATACGAAATGTCTTTTACTAACTTTTCTTGGGAAAATGAAGGTTGAAGTGCTTAGCTGCATAAGGCATCCAAACATGGTACTTCTACTGGGAGCCTGTCCGGAAAAAGGGACATTAGTCTATGAGTACATGGAAAAAGGAAGCTTGGAAGACTGTCTTTTCCGAAAAGGAAACTCTCCAGTACTGCCTTGGCAACTAAGATTCCGCATTGCAGCAGAGATAACCACAGGCCTACTATTTCTCCACCACGCCAAACCGGAGCCATTAGTCCATCGAGACCTCAAGCCAGGAAACATCCTACTCAACCGATACTACGTAGCTAAAATCAGCGACGTAGGATTGGCTAGACTCGTACCTCAAGCCGTAGCAAATCAAGTAACTCAATATCGAATGACCTCAGCTGCCGGAACATTCTGCTACATTGATCCAGAATATCAACAAACATGCATGCTGGGTACTAAATCAGATGTGTACTCACTCGGGATCATGCTACTTCAGATCATCACAGCCAAACCTCCAATGGGCTTAGCGCACCGAGTAGAAATGGCTATAGAAGATGGTACCTTTGCCAATATTCTAGACCCAAGTGTCCCAAACTGGCCTATTGAAGCAGCATTGACCTTCGCTAAAACTGCTTTAAATTGCGCTGAGCTCCGGAGGAGGGACAGGCCTAACTTGGAACAAGTCCTGCCCGTGCTTAACAGTTTGCGCGATCTCGCAGAACAAAACATGTCTGATTTGTTATAATAATGATACATATCTTTCCTTCAACCAACACAGTTAAATATCTTGGTTGAAAAAGTTTCATCAGCCACTTATTCATCACTTGTTTAGATCTCAAGTTCAGATTTTTCTCCTGGACAAAATCTCCAGTGTATAAAACCAAGGCTTTGCTATAAAATCTTGTATACTTACCGCACTTTTTCAAATTGTTTCAGCAATGTACTCTTAAAACGACGTAGTTTTGATACTCACAGCAAATAAATGCGCTGCATGAAATACAAATCCGTCCCGTAATCTTCGTCATTTTGTCAAAATAATGAATGTTACAACAGAGACAATATAAATCAAATTTCTGCAACTGAACTACTGAAGACAAGTATCTCAAAATGTGGTATCTAAAAATTGCAATTTTATTCAGGTATAAATTGAACCACTTATGCAAAAAATCGAACCGGAAAATTCGGTCCAATTAGTGTCCAATTGAGCCGTTTCGTCGTCTTCAGCAAGTCTCCTCTTTCTATCTCATACGTCGTCAACTTGGAGCCCTAATTTCACGACAACATTTTGAACTGAAAGTCGGCTAAAGAATGGACGGAAAGCTGACGCTCGTTGCTAGAAAATCTTGTTTCGGTCTCCCAACCGCTTGCCCTAAGTGCTTGCCTGCTTACATTTATCTCCGTTTCGCTAAAGTCCCATTTCACTTGGATTTCAATCTCCTCGATCCCGATTCAGGTGATTCGCCTCTGCTACAGAATGAATTAGTTTCATTTTCTAGGATTTAGGGTTTTTTAATAGTGGCTGAGTTTTGTGTTGGTGTGAAAATTTAATTTCAGAGCAAATTCCGTATGTTGAGTCTGAAGATTATGTTGCGTATGATAATGAGAAAGGTGGAGTGATAGAAGGTTTGAAGGAAGATGGTGTTGTGGATTTGGATTCTAGGGTTGAATTTGAACCGGAGTGGTTGGCGACAAATGCGTTGATTACTTCTTGGCTATCGGATGCTGTTATGTACGAGCTTTGGGTTGCGTCGGATGAGAGTCCGGTGCATGAGATTTATTATTCTGATCTTCCGTGGCCGATTGGGAAAATCATGTTTCTTAAGCAAGTTCGTGTTGTCAAGCAGATTCTTGGGATAGATACTGTCAATGCTGAACGTAGGGAAGCAGAGGTATAATTTTTTTGTGTGTAATTGATTCATTCTCTATTTTTGACGAAGAAGAACCCACATCGTGCTATCCTCGTTCTTTGTTTCTTCTTCTTCTTTTTATTCTTTATTTCGTGATTATCAAATGTGTGCGTTGTGGAAAGTTGTTTCCTGGTGATTTTGTTTTGATTTAATAAATTTTTAGTCACCATATTGGACTGTGTCTCTTTGGCCGGATAGATCCGCGAGATTAATTTGAATTTTAATCTGACCAATGTCCTTTATAATGTGTAGATATACAGGAGGGCTACTCGTGCATACAAAGCTTTGTCGTCTAAGCTTGGTGATGATACATTTCTCTTCGACAACAGGTGATTTTGTTACCAATATTTGTGTGGGTTATTTGTAATTCTACTGAAATAATTTACAATTCTAATGAACTGAGGATGCATTGTTTCTGCAGGCCAACAAGTGTAGATGCAAACTTTCTCGCACATGTGCTATTTTCACTGCAGGCTTTACCAGTAAGTTTTTGTTGCTACGGCCAAACTAAAGACCGTTTATGTTTTTCTAATTATTTGATACCATATGCTTAACCTACGCCAAATCGCATGAAGCTTGAAATCATGTTGAAATATATAGTTGCTATTGAAAATGGTCCTGATAGTTTGAAGTACTTATGTGATTTTGTTAGTCGACCAATATCATACATCTTGCTGATGATTCTGTCTTTTATTCCAAAATCATGTACAGGCTAATTAGTAATTATGAAATGGTGGCACTATGAGTCTTGAGTCATTTATAATATTAGGGGATTGTGCTTGTATTAAATTAGAATTTGAACCTTCTTATAACCGTTGGAAATAGGAAACATCAACGTTGAGGAGTAAGCTTCTTCAGCATAGCAACATTGTGAGCTATGCTGAAAAACTGAGGAGTGAATTTGTGGATTCAGATGCTACTTGCTCTTCAGTGCCACGGCCCCTTTCAGATTCTTCATCGTCAGACCCAAAGACCAGTCGTCCAAGTTGGAGTATGATTCTTTTAAACACATTATATCCATATTCATTGAATTTGATGATTGCTTGTGTTTTTTTAGATTTTTTATATTGCACTTAAGTTGGATCCCTTCCCAGAGATATCATACTAAAATGCATTTCTTGCAGACTTCCACTTGAAAAGTTGTTATTGATATTCAGAATGTGTAATCTGTATTAACACAAGAAATTCCTAACACTCCGTATTCGGGGAAACATAAACTAACCAAGGAATGCCTTGACCTATACTTTAATGTCTTCTTTTTCTTGACCTATAATCGATGTTGACGTAAGCCGACTGGTTAAGCATTTTTAGTCGTATTTGCAGCATCATACATAACCATATTTTTAAGGTGCAATGATCATTTTCATCAAAACCATATATGCATATGTAAATATGTTTATAATCTTCATCTTTGGTGGGCTAACATGCTAGCTGTGCATTTTTTCTGTTTGATTTGCATAAGAAATTTCTTAATTTTCATTTTCTGATAACATGATGCAAAGAATTTCTACTTTCTAGACCATAGAAGCTGAATAGGGCTGGTATACACCCGAGTGCCTGAATGGGCTCGCTAGTGAAATATTGTGGATATCTCTCAACCTTCAAATCTTATCATTGGGATTGTTTGTGTTTTTTGTTATGAACTAGCCTATGTTATTAACTTGCTTTTTACCCTTGAACTACCCGATGATGATTTACGACTTTCTGTTTATCAGGGTCAAAACCCAAGAACAAGCCTAAAAAGGAAAAAACAGAAGAGGAAAAGACATTCAGGAGGAGAGCCAAATATTTCTTGGGTGCACAGTTAGTTGCAGTTCTAGTTTTTCTGACACTCATGGCAGGAGGTAGTGATGATGAAGTGGAATTGGATGAAGATGACAACTTCGGATACAACTACTAGTTCCTTGGGCATACAATGGTTGAACGAGAAATAACGTCTCAGTTTCTTTACCAGCTCTAGGGTGGCTACATTCTACAAGCTAAAACATGTGTTGAAAATTTCAATATATATCATGTCCATCATAATTTTGTTTTAAAGTTCACTAATAAAAGTACTTGTTGAGCTGATCAAAGGAATAAAATGGACCTTTGGCGTACATTTTGTATCAGTTAAGTGTGAGTATTTTTTAGGGGAATAGTATAAAAAGGAATACAATTTGTAGAAGCTCAGCTTTGTTACTTATCTTCTTCAACCCATCAGCACATAGTAAAGTATTGTCACTGGCAATGCAATCAACATACCGAACGAAACCCTGCAACAAATAAATATTATTGCAGCATTGTTACTAATCAAACCCTTTTCTCAAGTTTTACAATTCGTTCACTTACGTAGTGCTGATGATATCTGCATGCATATCATAATCTTTTGCAAGCACAAATGGAACCATCGCCAGAGGAAGAGCTGCCTGCAACATTGCCCAGAGTTTTGCTTAAAAGTGAATGTCAATTTAAATGGTGAAACTAGTATTTGGTGCACATCACTTGATCTGTATAATTATACAAAAAGAGTTTTATAGCACCTGAACAACAGAGATGCGTAAGAGGTCGCCTCGTATGCCGATGGCAGCAGCTGTGGCTGCAGCCACTGCTGGTCCAACTAAGAACCTCACTGCCATTGCAAATGTTGTCACTCTTTTCCCACATGATATTATCTTCGTTTGTAATGCCAAGCTCAGACCTGTGCCATCATAGATTTACAAAATAACTTGGGAATCAAGTTAACTTTGTTTTTCACAAAAGAGTTCAATATAAGAGGATTTTGTACCGAGACTAAACATTGACAATCCTAGTCCAGTTGATGACAGTATCGATATCGATCTGCTCATCATTTTTGGCATTGTTAATCAAACCTGTACCCATCATCAATATAAACTGATGAAAGAATTTACAATAAGGCAGACCGTTCAAAAACTGTTTAACTGTCCTGATGGGAGACAGTT
>QZGG01001550.1:0-61379 GCA_006409495.1 Sedum album
CTCCTTTCACTCAAAAGACTCACTGGTCGCAAACAATTTTGACGTTCCGCGAACCAGTAGCATTGGCACACGGAAACCCTACTAGCAACACCAAATCAGATGTTGTAAACCCTTCTGCTAAAATGCAGGCTCGTATAAGCATTGCTCGTGCTGCTCAGCATCGCAGCATAGACATATCCATGGAGATAGCTACAATTGACCTCGACGGGAAAAACATCATTGCCCTGCTCAGTTGTTTACCCTTTGACACAATGATAGTGTTTTGCCTTAGATAGTGCTCTTTCATGAAACTACATGATCTGTTGTAAGTTATCATTTTTTCTGGTGTGAAACCTGGAGAATTCTATTACTGTTGTAACATATGATGCAAAATGTAGTTTTTGCGGATGAGTTCAAATTCAAAGCTTCTCTTTTTGAACACAGAAGAGACCCATTTGAAGAGACCGTTTCAAGAACAGGACCCACTGTGACAAGTTTCTGAGCCACTAATCCACTTGCACTTCATTCCTGTTTTAACCTCCTGAAGTCTCCGGCGTCTCCTTGATCATTGCCACGTGTCAGTTGTTACTAGGAGGTTTCAAGGGCATTTTAGGTATTCTTAATTTATGTGGATCTAGAACAATAATGCTAAAGTATCATAGAACACTCTCATCCACAAGTCTCTCCCATTCTCATCCACAAATCTCAACCCTAAGATTCTGTCACATTTCTCAATTCCTTAGAAAACACACATTATCCATTATTTCTTAAATCTAAGCAAACCCCATTTCCTCAAACCCTTTTCCTCAAACCCTTTTTCATCTGTAAACAAACAATCTTGTAGTATTGTTTAGCTTGTCTGCCTTTTAAGATCCAGTTATCTGAAGAGGTTTGTATCTGTTCTTATGTTGTGAAATTATATGTAAAGACAGTTTCTGCTTTCAGCTTAACATGAGTTTTTAAATGTTTTTTGTAAGTTGATTATGATAGATTCATTATTTGTGGTGTAAGACTTTTTGTTGTCTTGTTTTATAATCATTTGATGAAGCTTAAACCACAAACCTCTTGATCTGGAGACTCAAGAGCTTGAGTGTTTTCCATAATTTACAATATATTTTTTGAAAATTTTAAGTGTTTTTCAGGTTAAAGACATGGAAGGGTGCTGTAAAGATAAAGTTGATAACATTCTGGTTCCAACTGATCAGGAAGCATGGTGTAAGTTTCAATCAGTTGCTAGATGGAAGCAATGGGGAGTCAATGCAGAAGATAGCTTTGGCTCGGTTGATAATGGTAACAACCCAGCTGGAGCTGATGAAGTCAGTTGCGAGACTTTGATGGATGAATATGAAATGGACTGTCAGGATGATGAATCGGAGATATCTGGTGTACAAGGAGGTGGTATATTTGAGTCTTTAAATTGTTGGACTACATTCTCAAAAAATCAAGATGAATTTCCACGGACTTATCAGACTGATGCCAATTTCGTGTAAAGTTATATCCTTGTTTATTTATCATTTATTGTCAATACGTTTAAACTCAATATTGCATTGGTTTGGAGTTTTGACGTCATGACAAATGTTAACATTTCAATTTCATATGACCAGTCATTTTAACATTCCCATATCATATTGTTTTTGGGTACTTGCAGGAACACTATGTTTTTGGATGATGAGCGTGTGGGCGAACAATACCAGAGCACTTATTTAACTGCAAACAACTTGCACGAAATAGAAAGAAGCTATGAACTTTATAAAACTCCAGAGCCTCTTAATTTGTGTGACTGGGATAAGGAATCTGATGTTTCTCATCAAAACCCGTCGAACTCAATTAACAATGATGTTCATCAGTACACTGCACCTCTAGGGAATACGGAGTCTTTTCTTTCAGTTGAAGAAACTGTATTACAAGATTTCGGAAAAGCAATGTTTAAGGTAGTTTTCTTTCACATACGTCAACTCTAATTACATCCATAGATAGCAAAATTCTAATGTATTTTTATACAAGTCAGATGACAGATAATACACGATTATGCTTTAGAGATGCTTTATACCGCCTTGCTACCAACTCAGGCAAACACTCGAGCATCCAAGGCCAACAGGGAGATGACTGTGCATCAGAAAAGCCTTCCTCAGCACCCCTTATTGACCAGTCGTTAAGGTATGAACTTTTCAGTTACTACTTGCTGTGCTGGTCCTCCAGTCCAATGTAATTTACTCCCGTCTTAAAAATATATGATTGCATTTGTTTCAATTGCAGAGTCAAAAAATTCTACGTAACAATTCATTATCCATCACCTGAACTGAAATTTTATATTTCATGTATCCAGGCCTGCGGACAAACATGCAGCAGAGTCTAGAACCAAGGCAATTGACATAACTATTGCTGACTTACTGTTCAACAAAGCATATCAGCAGTATGATGACTGCCACAAAGGACTCAGCTCAACTCCACAATCACGTTGTAACGCACTTATTTCAGCTGATACTGAAGTTCCAATACTAGGGTAAAATCGCTACTGTCAAATGGCGATTCATATGTATTTTGATGTGCACTAGATGTCAGTGCAGTTTTATGACACTGTAATGAAGGGTGTGATTCTACTCCCACTTTTGTTGAATCCTTGAGATTTTGTGTATAGTTTTGTTACAAAAGCTTTTGTACATAAAAACATCTTGCTCATATTCAAACATACAGACATCATGTCCAGAGGAAACAAGGTTTACTGTCAGAAATTATACTAACAGAATTTCACTTTCAACAAGATGGGCAGAGAAGCGCTGCACATGCATATGTTCCTACATTAGCTTCAGGCATAGCAACCTATGAACACATCATTTGGAATGTGCACTGCACTAAGGTTATGGTTACAGCAATTCAGAGTTAGACTAGAGTCATCACACTAATGACCCTTTGTGGCCGAATCATCTTTTGCTAAGGCAACATAGTTGATGGGAGTCATGGCACCAGTCCTTCCACTCTCGCGTCTTTCTTTTTTGCCAGTTGAAACTCCAAAATGAGGAGTTGCTACACGACGACTGACGGGTGTTCCCAAGATTGTATTCCCGTTGTTAGTGCTTAAGCCAAGTGGCCTCTTGATGCTGGGTTTTGAACCAAAAATAGCTTCCTTCTCCGTGGCAAGTTGTTCTTGCAAGCGCTTCTGGTCCTGTAAATATGTGAACATAACATTGCAATTTTTAGGGCCAACAATTTTTGAATAGATAGTCAAACATACTCGAGCTCGACGTTTTTCTTCTTCCCTCTCCTGACGACGAACTCTGTACTCTTCTAGAGATTTCATAACTGGCTCCTGAGATTCAGTAACCATGTTAACTGATGAAAGCTATACAATTAATAAATGAACCACATAATTTACCGTATAGATTACCTTATCATACAAAAAGGGCATGCCTTTATCTGTTTCCCATGCCTTTACTTTAGCGGTAAGATTTTCAACCATGGCTGAAAAAAGAAGCAAATCAAAAATAGTTGTGATCTCTGAATTTGTCGAAATCTGGAGAACAAAATATGAATGAAACACTTGTTTCCACTGATAAACCAATTGCTTATAAGCAGAAGTGACATTGGTGATGGTTGCGAATTACAAGGTATTTTGCCAACTAAGATCCGTGCTTTCTCCGCCCGCTTTAAGTTCTTATGTGCGCCCCTTCCAGCAGTGAAGCGATTATCATCCTGCAGAATGAGGTAAATTAAAATAAAAGCTTCCCAACGCAAATAAACAGAATTTTATACAAGTGAACACCCTCTCAAATGACAACAAATTCATTAAGAAATAAATTTTCTTTACCATTTTCCACATCATTAATTTTAGTTGTGGTTACAGATTTATATGTTCACCTGCTCATAGTCATCAAGCCAGTTTTCTTCTGCTGAGGCAAATTTCCATTTCTCCAGCTTGTCTAATATTTCTTTTCGACTCATGGCCTCCTCTTTGGCCTTTTCAATTTCTGAATCCATGCTTGCCAGCAAGTCGGATATATCCACACTGTCTGTAAAAGGGAAACAATAATGAAAATTAGTAAGAGGCAGTATCAGAAAGTTTATGATTTTCCACCAACCTCAAACGAAAAACTAGTACCAGATTCAATTAAGCTGATGAGTGTTTGTCTGGTAGTTTCACTATCTACATCCATGTGAACCCCTCTATATATCTCCTCGAGTGTGTCTTGCCTTTTCATAACCAGCTCTTTCATTTTACTGGCTTTCAGAATATTCAGCCTTTCAACTTCTATCTCAGCCTACAATAAGAAGCGTGGATTCATATAAAAAGAACCCGTCAAGCAAGAACCTTGTTACCCATTTTAGTTATAAATAAAATTCCAACATTTAAAAAGAGAGTAACCTGGTCAATAACAGTCTGAGCGAGACTTTCTTTTGCATTAACATCATCTTCAGATGAAGAAATTAAGTTCACCACATGATTAAATTTGCGTCTTTTTTCAGCAGGAATTTCCATGAGGTTCCAGAGTTCGCTGAGTGTGCTTCCAAGGCTTTTAAGCTGCAATAATATTACAATACTTCAAACAGCGAACGATACTAACTTTCTCGATAAATAATGTAAAATACCTTCTGTAATCTGAAAGATTTCTCTTGCTTCAAAGAATATATCAACCCAGTCAATTTTGCAAGGGTTTCATTACTGATACTCCATGAATGGCTTTCTCCTTGAGTACTCAAACTGGGATGTACATCAGCTATTTTCTCCACATAATTGATCCCCAGCACAGCAGTGAGCTCATGAATAGACTTCAAATAGCTTTTCACCTTCTGTAGACGAAGACTCTGCAATGGCCAGAAATGTTAAGTAAAGAGTCACATATAAATCTTGATCAAAGTTATCAGCAATTTACTTACCTTTTCATTTTGAAGATCCTGCAAGTGGGATTTTAGATCCCCAATCTTTTGCACAGACAGATCACGCTCATCTTTCAACCGAATAACAGCTTGTTCCAATATTCACTGCCAGTAATTTCAGAACTAATGTGATTGATCTGTAATAAGATCTCTGACATCTCCTTAACCCGGTCTTGCTTTTTCGCCCTTAGCTCCTCCAACGCAGGTTTCATAACAGATATCTGCTCTTTGAGCGTCCCATTCTCCTGTCCAACCAACCATATTTAACAAATATTAATAACCGAAACACTCATTTTTTTTTTTTTTTTTTTTTTCAAAAATTGGTCAAGGAATGGACAACCCCCATTCTCAAAGCCAATTAAATTATTCCCCTCTAACCTACCCCGCAGAACCCCTGTCCTGCCCCCATCAGGAATCGAACCCGGGTTGGCTCCAGTGGTGGCCATTTTTGGCTCCGGCTCTTACCAACTGAGCTAACCCCTGATGGGTGAAACACTCATTTCCATTAACAGTCACCACCAAAAATATCTCTTTAGTGTGAAATCGCTATAACCTAACCTAAAATATAATGAAAAACAATACATACCCTCGAGTAAGATAGGTGCTCTCCGAGTGACGACAAGAGGTTTGCAAACTCAGCTTCAGCATCAGCTAACACCTTATTCAAATCAGCCTTATACTTTCTAGTCTGTTCAACCTTCCTCTTGTATATGTCTAAACATTCTTGTTCAAGTTGAGAAAGCATCTTGTCCCTATCATTATCATTCTCTCCAATTTCATCCCATATTTTCTGCACAAACCACATCACAGCTAAAAATTCAGTCCACAACCACAATCTGAATCATCACAAAAAATCATAAAAATCAAAATTTTAAACACCACATTCAACCCTAATTTTTGAAACCCTAAAACCATCAACAAATCCTTACAGAAAGATCCAGTACAGCAAAACCCACCAAGAAGATGAATCAAAACTTCACAAAAACCGAATCTTTCAAACCCCATTTTACAAAACATCATAAAAACAAAATCTTTACAACACCCAAGACAAAGAAAGTAAGAAAGCAACGAGCTTTACGAACCTTCAACTCTAGAAGAAGAGATCCGCAAGTGGTTTGGGAGAGAGGACGCGGACTCGGAGTCGACATTTTTGCTGTTCTTCTTCTACTACAGCGGACGGATTCAGGGTGCACGAAACCCTAGAGGAGGTGAGTTCAGAAACAGTAAAAGAAAGCTGTTTTGGCGGTTTGAGAGTTGCGGAAACGGATTTTGGGGATTTGAGATTGAAGAAAAAGTGTCTGATTTTGGAAAGTAAGTAAATTTTGAATTGGATGAAAATCAAAATTCGAAATGGTGAAGTTGAATGAATGTGAAATTCAAATTTGTGTCATGTTGGCGCTGTTTGTGTACAAATGATTTTCTTTTATTAACATTTATGTATAAAATTTTCATTTGTTTTTTATTTGTAGGGAATTAAATATTAATGCAATTGTCGTTACGTTTTAAAAATATATAATTTCAATCGTTGATTTAATTAATTCAACAATTGTAAGTTAATTTTTAGTTAAATTATGCGATTGAATTTGTAAAATATACGAAAATTTGGACGATTATTTTTAAATTAAATCTTTTTTTAAATTATTATAATCAATTATCGAAGTTGTGTTTCAGCCTCTTACAAATATTTATGTCTTTCTCAAATTTTCTCTATTAATATTTATATGTTCATCTCGTATTTTTCCTTTTTAATATTTAAATTTCTATTTATTATAACCCATATAACTATTAACAAATAAAAACAAGTGTATAATTAATATACTATATTGCAATAAAGTAATTATTTACAAAACCAAGTATTATAGAAAAGTAAAATTTGGCTTCAAAACTTAATTGAAGATAAGACCTTCCGTTTTCTTAATATTAATTAATACTCTAATAATTTCTAAGCTTTTGTTGCTAAAGGCTATGATGCTGACTCTCTATTGCTTGCCAACAGTCGCGATTCTCTCTCTCTCGCCGGCCTGGTTTTCGGCCCCTCGTACCCCGTGCCGCGTATATCTCGACTCTGGTCAGTAGCGCACTTTTGCATAACCTAATCTCTCGCTCTGATTGATTTTTGTTTTCTAGAACGGTTGAACATTTAGGGTTTTAGATTGTCATTTTCACTAAATGCAGCACGCAGCGTGTGTTGTACTTTTTTGTTGTACTTTTTTGTGTAAATGCAAGGTTTGTGTTTGAAATGTTGTCCTGAAGCAAACCCATTAACACTGTTTCTGATTATTATTGAAAGTTTGAGTCTTTGTGTTGAGCATTGAGTGTGTGGTGAGTTCGGTTTGTCCCATTTTTGGTGACATTTTTGTGTTGATTTTTTAGTCCTTGATGATCATTTCTGTTGATTCTGATCTGGTTTGTAAAGAAGTTCATACATTGCGGTAAAAAATCGTATCTGTTCGATTAATAAACGCATCTTTGCTTTTATGTGTACAGTGGGATGTGAAGTGTGTGAAGAAGTAATACTGTTTGAAACTTTGAACTGGTGAGGGAAGGGGTTTTTTGACGGGATGGAAGATATAGAAAACCGAGGGAAGATGGAGATGGTACTGATGGATATATGTCCGACTGAGGATACTGTGGCGGTGTTAATGGATTACTTTCTTCAACCGCTGCTGCCAGTGAAGTCTACAAAACAGCACACTCCTACACTTGCTCAACAGGAAGCAGTTGCAAAACAGGTGTTTCTCCTTTGACTTTTTGCAAATCTACCTGTTGATAGCATAAAGTCAGGAAATTCGAACATTGCTGTGTATATACATCAGGACTGCATTTAATGTTTTGAATATATTTGATAGGGAATACTTAAATTAAGTTTCATGTATTACCAAAAATATTACATAATGTTTTGCAACATCTCTGATGCAGGCACATGCTGTGGTGATTCTCTATAACTATTTTCATCGGAAGAAGCATCCAGAATTGGAATTTCTAGATTTTGTTTCATTTTGCGAATTGATGACGATTCTTAAACCTCAAATGCTGGCTTACATGAAATTCATGCAATTATCAAAGGACAAAGAATCAAAAGAAACGGACTTGGAAAAACAAATGTCATTGACAGAAAAATCCGTCATGGATGCTTGTTGTACATGTGAACAATTAGATAAAGTACAAAGCCTTCCTACCTTAGAGGCCTTGCCTGTTTGTAAAGTCGCAGTTCTGTTAGTCGATTTAGAGGGGGAGAATTGTTATTTACAATTTAGCTCCATTACCAAAGGTGCTTGGTCACTGATTGAAAAAGAAGTTGATCCTGTCAAACTGACGGGTGATGGTAGCAAAAACTCTCAACAAACAAAAGGAATCTACATAAGGAAAAGAGCCATCAAAAATCCAACAAGCGACAGGGATGGTCAGTTTCAGAAAATTGCTATATCAGCTATCACAGAGGCAACTGGTATAGTTTTCATTTTGATTTACCTAATATTTTACAACACACAATTTTGCCAAATCCCACAGGAAGTACTAAATGTTGTGTTAGCCTTATTTATATAGTTTATAAATCACTGACATTATTTATATTTATCACTGACGAAACAGAATTTAATCAGGCGAATCTTAGGGTCGTAGAAAGCCATCTTGTATATTCTATTGAGAAAGAAAATGCAGCTGTTCGATTTTTCATTGTCAAGTCTTTAAAGTCCTTCAGCGAAGATATCATTCCAATTTCCATTCGATACGTTGTCGACAGGTTTGGCTGTGTTCATTTATCTTTGAGCCATTTTATACTCCGTTAATGACAGTCACATTTCTCTTTTTATTTCTATAGTTTGCAAGGCTCCTTGGTCAAAAAAGATTGCATCAGTTGGAGTGTCACAGAAGCTGTTGAGCATTTCCACATGTTCCCTTACGCTGCAATAATGTCAGCGTGGCTATCCAGGTTCATTATGAGTTACAAATTATTCGCAAAACTTATAATTTCTGTGTATATCTTAAGCTCTTAGCCAGTCCATGTCACTTTTACTTAGTTGTTGGATAAAGCTATGTCACATAATATGTCTGCTAGGGACCGGACGCTAGACGAAGTTCAAAATACAGTGTCTGTATCTGAAGATTATAATGCAGACAAATCTCCAATATCAAGAGAACATTCTAAAACTCCTGCTGGTGATGAATCTGATGGACCTGCATCCGCTTCTAGTTCAGCTGTTCATGGTGGTGCCAAAATTAACACCAACAATGTATTCCAGAAGGGAAATATGGGCTCTCATAAAAGCAGTATGCCTAATACTATGATGATGTCGGTATCATGGATCGCTGTGATTTTCTAGGAAGCACAAAAGAAGTGGAATCAATATCAGACATTAACAATGTTACACAGCCGCAAATCGGAGACACTTTTTGTACATCAAGGAAGAAGACTATCAGAAGCTCGCAGAGTAACATAATAAGTGTTAAAGTGAGTAGTCATGTGTCTTACGATTCGTTCGATATAAGCTAAATTCATCAAATCGATTGTTGAGTGGTCCTGTCTTAAGATTTGTTCAATTTATTTACAGGAGGAAATAGTTGAAACAAGGTCCCATAATAATTCTAGGGGCCTTAAGGTTGTCGTCGCAGATACTCACAACGATGATGTAGTTGCGTACAACCATTGCACACCTCATAAAGATTCGACTGTTGACACTCAGCCTTCTGATCCGAAGTATGTACTGCATGCGATTGCTTCAAGTGGGAACTTGTTAACACAGTCTGCTCTGAAAGTTATTCTCAAGAAACGCGAAAAACTGGTATTATTTGTTTTTTTCCAATTAATTTTTTACTGGCCATGCATTTTCGGTTATATATCGATTAACTGTATGCTGAAAATAGAGATTTGTGATTAGGTGCCTGTGATTTTTTAAATATTTTCCAGTGCTACTTTCCCTGAAGTGATGCATTTGTGTATTTCATACTACTATTAAAAGACGTTAATTTTCATTTCCACGTGCTTATAGTCTCAGCGACGCCGCGAGATTGAAGATGAAATAGCTCAGTGCGATAAAACAATCCTGTCAATTCTAAGCGGTATGAGGCTTTTGCTGTTGTCCTCATTACATGTTTTGTATGTTTATCCTTCCATCTTGGTAATTATTTTTCATTGCTCTGCGAATATTTCAAACATGAACTGTTTCCACTTGAAGTAGCAAATTATCGAAAATGTGGTTGCGCTGTTAAACATTTTTGTTTTGTTAGGTAGAGAAGAAGATTTGGCTGCAAAGTTAGAATCTCTCATGGAAGCCTGTACCGATATAAATTTAACAAGCTCAATCCCAGTCGGCATTCGTGAAAAAGTCATCCCAAGGCAAGATGATCAAGCCTCAATCACGCCAGTGCCTGCTAAAAGAAAGAGAGCTAGCGATTTAATTTCAAATCTCGAAAACCTTGTAAGGTATGTTTGTAGTATGTCCTACAGTGCCTCTTTTTTCATTCCGTGAAGTTTTATGAGATCATCACCTCGCTTGCCCTAAAGTTCAGGTCATTATAGTAAAAAATCAGAACGCATATTACAATGTCATTATCTGCACAGGAACTTGACGAGATATGCCATGCGAATAACTGGGGCATACCAAATTATCGCTTTTCCCAATCCAAAGGTAATCTCATTGCACCCGTTCAACCTGGACGAGTTCTATCTTAGTTGCAATGTCAAGTCGTGCGATGACTAACACATTAACGCAAATATGCAGGTGGATTTCAAGGCGAGGTAACAGTGGAAAAAGACGGAACTGAGATATCAGAAAAGAGTGATATTTTCAGCAATGTATTTGAGGCTAGGGAATCTGCTGCAAAACATATGCTTGACAAACTTCTCAGCATAAAAGCCAAGCAATGTGATCAGTAACTTTCAAAATGACACCGTTTTGAAGACATATTTATGGAATTAAGTGCATCCCATGTTTATTTAAGCATATAATTAATATTATAAATCCATGATTAAGTAAAGTGATTAAACTAATCACAGCATCCATAATTACATTTTTTTAATATATAAAATATTCCATAAAGCAAAAAGTCAAGTCAAGCTCGTGTGCATAAAGCCACTTCAATCGCACGTTTTCTAATTCACATATATTAATTATTTTTATTAAATTAATTAATTTGCTGTAAAAAATTCTCACTTGCTTCAAATAGTCAACAGTCAATCACATTCTACCAATCAAATTTCGCCACGTGTACAATCAGACCAAACAAAGAGTAGATAAACACTTCAACAACTAAAAATAAAAGAAGCGAGAGGCAAAAACCAAGTAAACGACGCCACGACTTAGCTAACTATGGTCAAATTATAACCTAACCATGGTTAAATAACTCTATCTCAACCTCTTTTCTTAACTCATCTTCTTCTCTCTTTCATTCCAACGTCTTCTCCACTTTTAATCTCACACCTGATCCGCTTGCCGTCTGCGTGGATCCGACGCCGATGATCGGAGCGCAGTGAAACTTACCGTCTCTGTGAGTGATTGATTCTGTATCGTATGTTTGTGTTTTAGGGTTTTTGTAGATCTGGTCAACGGCTCCGTTGACGTTCTTTCATTCTTGATGGATTTTTGAGCTTCTGTGGATGTTTTAGTGGTTTTAGGAATTGAGGTTTTCTAGATTGAGATGAGGTGTCAAGTGTTGCTGTCAGATTAAGGTTGTTTTAAAGTTTTTGGCAGTTGTTATTGGTTTGGTGATTATGTGATATGTTGTTAGCTTGTAGTTGGAGAGATTTGGTTGATATTTTACTGATTAAATTCCAGGATCTGATAATCTGAGTTATTTTTGCTGTTCTTTTGCAGGAAAGCGATTGGATTTGAATATTTGATTGAAGTATCGGAAGGGTCTTTTTAGCGGGTAAGTTTATATATGTGGGTATAGTTTCTGCAAGTGAAACTTCATTTGGTTGAGATGCTAAGTTGTTTTTTGCAGTGAATCAATCTAAAATATGATTGAATTGAATGACTCTGTTTAGAGTTACTGGATTACAAAATTTAATTTTGTAGCTGTAATGAGAAACTAATAATAATAGCAATTGGTAAGATAAAGAAATGGTACATACTTCATTTGGGGTGTGCAGTTCGTTTATCTAAAAGAATATGAATTGAACTGCAAATTTGAATGCTAAAGAAAAAACACTTAGTCTTACGTTGATTGGGGATGATTTGCAGGAAATGAGTATCTTTGAGGAAATGAGTTTTGGTGGCAATCTAGGCTTCATTTCTTCTCAGGCATCGGAAGTATCAATGTTCCGTGAGGTTGAGTTAGAGGCAACAGTTGAGGAGGATTATACTGATGATGAATTGGATGTTAATGAGTTGGAGAAGAGGATGTGGAGGGACAGAATGCTTCTTAAGAAGCTTAAGGATGGAAGTCAGAGTAAGGGTGGAATCAATAATACAAAAGAGCGTCAATCACAGGAGCAAGCAAAAAGGAAGAAAATGTCTCGTGCTCAAGATGGTATTTTGAAATATATGCTAAAGATGATGGAAGTTTGTAATGCGCAGGGTTTTGTGTATGGAATTATTCCTGAGAATGGTAAGCCTGTTAGTGGGGCGTCTGATAATCTTAGGGCTTGGTGGAAAGATAAGGTTAGATTTGACCGCAATGGTCCTGCCGCTATATCTAAGTACCGGGAAGATAACTTTATTCCAGGTAGGAGTATGGAATGTGATTCGGTGGGTTCAACACCTCATAGTTTGCAGGAATTGCAAGATACCACGCTTGGATCACTCTTGTCAGCTTTGATGCAGCATTGTGACCCGCCACAAAGGCGTTTCCCTTTAGAGAAGGGTGTTGCTCCCCCGTGGTGGCCATCTGGGAATGAAGATTGGTGGCCCCAGTTGGGTTTTCCTAAGGAACAAGGTCCACCTCCTTACAAGAAACCTCATGATCTGAAAAAGGCATGGAAAGTTAGTGTTTTGACTGCAGTCATTAAGCACATGTTCCCTGACATTGGCAAGATCCGGAAGCTTGTTCGCCAGTCTAAATGCCTTCAGGATAAGATGACAGCCAAAGAAAGTGTTACTTGGTTGGCCATAATAAGTCAAGAAGAGGCTCTGGCCAAGAAGTTATATCCTGACAGCTGTTTACCAATAAACGATGGAAGTGGTTCTTACATCATTGGGGATAGTTGTGATTATGATGTTGAGGGTTTGGATGATGAACCACTCAATGAATATGAGGATCAGAAACCTCATTTACATTATATGAGGAATGGAGGAGCTCTAGACAGGCCGACACTGGCTCCTACTGTTAAGACTGAGAATGTGAATGAGAGTCTTGATTTCTGTCAAAAGAGAAAATTTCCATCTACTGATGAGACTCAAACAATTATGGACAGCAAAATTTACACATGTGAGTATCCTCGGTGCCCTTACGGAGACTACCGTTTAGGATTTCTTGACAGGACCTCCAGAAATAATCATCAAATGAGTTGCCCGTACCAGACTAACACTTATTCTCAAGGTTTCGCAACAGCAGGCTTCCCACTCATCAACGAGAATACAGCTCCTCCGTCTGTGTTATCTTTTTCACAATCAAAGCCATCAGCAATTGGATCTATGAATTCAACTACTCAGAATCCAGTGCTCGAGCTTCCTGAAGATGCACAAAATAAAATATCTGAGCTTCTGTCAGGCTATGATGAAAGTATCCATCACAACAACTTTGTGAATGAAGCGAACTTCAAGCGTGTTGATAGTCATTGGCATGATGCACCTGAGCAATCCCAACAGCACCTCCAACATCAGCAGCATCAAACATTTCAGTACAACGTAGATGACAACTTTTATAGGCAGAGGCCTGTCTGCAGCAACCGCTTATCAGAACAAACAAACATGTCATTTAACAACTATTCAGCAATGAGTGTGACAAGTGGAATTCAGTTCGATCAGACCAAATTGCTCAACTCTCCTTTCAGCGGTACTCCAAACAACATGAGTGTCACTGACTTGAGATTTGATTCGCCATTCAACTTCCCGTTGTCTGATTTCTCCATGGATCCAGATCCATCATCAAAGCAAGATTTACCCATCTGGTATATTAAAGAAGTAAATGCAACCTCTGAATTCTGATGACACTTGAAAAAGAGTTCTTCAAAATCGCGAGGATTGTAATATTTGCAGATAGCTCAACCACTGGAGTAGGTATGCTGATGATCAGCCAGCTGAACCATCTTTCCGCTATTTAGCAAGTTCATATTTATGTTCATCTTAACACGAGCATCAGGCTTTAGTGCCCTGCAGTATATTTCAAATGCCTAAGTTATGTAATATTAACTAAATTTGTAAATGATCCGCATTCAGGTGTAACACGGCATTCTCCAGAAACCCCATTTACATTCACCCCAAACTCCAACTTCAGTCGTGCAGTTTTAGATCTGGGTGGGGAGGACGGCCTCCTCGGAGGTGGCTGTTCCTCCTCCGCCCCCCGCTTTCTTTTCTGTTCCCTTTCGTTTTCCTTTCGTTTTTCCTTTCGCTTTCCCTTTCGTAAGCTCCGGCGGGAGGCTAGCTTCCGTCCGGGTTATCTCTAGGTTTTTCCTAGCTTTCCTCCCCATCGGTTTTCATGCCGTTGGTGGTTTTCCTCCCCATCGGTTTTCATGCCGTTGGTGGTTTTCCTCCCCGGTGCAGGCTCGGGGTTTTCCTTGGAGTGGATGTCAAATATGGAGAGGTAAGCGCTTTGGAGGAGGCGTGTCGGGTGGCCGGGACTGTCAGCAGTCGCCGATCTAGACGGGATAGCAATTTCAACGGATCTGGGCGCTGCGGATGAGGGGAGGCGGATGGCGGCGTTGCAGTTGATGCGTTGGAGGTGCTAGGGTTTGTTGTTGGGCTGTCTCCAAAATGGGCCTGCAGGGATTGGTTGGATGGGCTGCGGAAGTGGGCTGAATTGTTCCGTCACCTTCATGCTTATATCTCAAAGTGTGTTCTTCTCTCCATTGGCTGAGTGTTGCTGTTAATGTTCTCTTGGGATGAGCTTGATATCATGTTGCTCTCTCGGTGGTTGGTGCCTGTTTGGCCTGTGCTTTAATTAGTTCTTATGTACTTGATATGAACAATCGATGTGTAATCTCGATGTATCTTGTGCAAGTTGTAATTCCACCATCAAAAAAAAAAAAGGTGTAACACGGCATATTATGCTTGACGCCGTCAGTTCTCATTCTGTACAAACATTTAATTGACTCGGTCTAATTAATATATTCAAATCGAACCGATTGGTTCGATTTACAACATGACCGTTGCCAAATTTCTAGTGCAGCTGTAACAATCCAATCACATAACGGCACGTGTTGCGGAGACTCTTCGTCTCCATTTTCAACTTTCTAGCCGTTGTACTTAGTTTCTTTAGAAAAATCAAAAGCAGAGAAATTTCTGATTGGCAATCGCATCAATGATGGAAGGGTCGATTTTTCAGAAGAGTGTGATGAAGGGGATGATGAAAGGGAAGATCTTGAAGAAGCTTAAGTCGATTAAGCAAGTTGGGTATTTGAAACCTGATCGGATTTTACAGGTCCGTGCAGCTGAAGGGTTTGTTGATTCCTTTCACAAGATTTCAAATTTCGTCACTGAGAAAACTGATCAAGCTTTGAGCTTGCGGTTAGAGAAGCCGAAACAGGGCCGATGTGTTCATGAAAATACTGAGGTCATCAAGGAGGATGAGGATGGAGAGGGAATGGAGGTTGAGGATAAGGAAAATCTGAGGCCTTTTGATGGAATTGATGGTAAAGATTTGAACTTGGAAAGTACATTGGGTGAAATTGATGTCTCGACTTTCCGGCCGCCGGATTTGAAGAATGAAATTGATCAAAAAGATTTGAACCTTGGGAGTACTTTGGAAGAAATTGATGTGTCGTCCTTTCGGCGGCCGGATTTGAATGCAGGGAGCTTGTTTGATCCGAAGCTGCTGGAAGCTTTTGAGGAGGTGAAGAGAGTGCAGAGACTCATTAGCATCAGAGCTGAACAGAAGCTGTTGGTAGCTCGAATAGTAGAAAAAGAAGAACAAGAAGATGAGCCGCCGTTGAAGTTACAAAAAACGGTGCACGATCCTTTAGCAGCATTTGAGCTAAGATGTCCACCAGGTGGATCAGACGCGATAATTCTATACACCACAACGCTGCGTGGCATTCGGAAGACATTCGAGGATTGCCAAAGCATAAGATTTCTGCTTCAGACCTTTAAAGTACAGTACTTTGAACGAGATGTATCGATGCACGCAGAGTATAGAACAGAGATGTGTGATGTATTAGAGAATGAGACAGCACTGCCACCGCGGCTTTTTGTGAAAGGGAGGTATGTGGGTGGTGCTGAGGAGGTTTTGAGGTTGCATGAGCAAGGGAAATTTAGGGTGTTGTTGGAGGGAATTAGGGTTGATGAAGGAAATGGGATGTGTGATGGGTGTGGTGGGATGAGGTTTGTGTTGTGTTTTAAATGCAGTGGGAGTAGAAGAGTTGATTTGGATGGAGATTGGGAGAAGTGTGGTGTGTGTAATGAGAATGGGTTGATTGTTTGCCCTTATTGTTGTTGAAAAACTTCAACATTTCTTAATTTATTTGATTCATTTAGTTCTATTTCACATAAGTAACAAGTGCAGTAAGGTAAGAGTATTGAGCAACTGATTAGTTATGAACAAGTGTTTGCTGCATTGGACTCAGTCCTATCTATCAAGGTGTTTTTTCTTATATTTACATAATCCAGGCTGACTATAAACTGACGAAAAATCGATCATTCTGCTATCTCTCATGAGAGTATACAACATCTTGGTAACAAAATACATAGAAAGCTCTGGCCTGACTGCTTCGATTTGCTTTGCTTCTTCTATTGAAAGAAAGAAAAAAGAGAGACAGTTAGTATGCTGTGGTGAGAAACACAAAAGAGTTATGATATGTTTTCCTTGACCTCAATAGCACTTATAAACTTGTAAATATTATCAACACACATATCTACCATACCATATGTTGCAAATCATTAGGTAATCGTAACAGTTAATGTTGGAGCAACACATAAAAAGCCACAAAACATATCTATACTGTATCTAAAAGCAGCTAATTTTGTTAAAAGATTTAGAGCCTCATGTTTTGTGAATTAGTAATACTACCTTATATAAGGCGACGTGGTTATGAAACGACTTGAATGACGGCATTCAAAGCATGAAACATAGGCACGTACCTGTTGTTTAAAATCCTTGATTTTCTCCTTAGCGGTTGAAACTTGTTTTTCCCCAAAACTTCGGCTGTGAAGAATATCACGCTGCCTCTCGTACCTGTCAAAAAATTTCTCAGCACGTACGAACAAATTAAGGAATTTGATGTAGTGATCAGCACTGGTTATGGACCTATGGTAGTGTGTCATTTTCTCATATTTCAGTTTGTGGATACTGACAGCATGAACATGCACAATACAGAAATAACCACATGTGATTGTCAAACATACAATTCTATAAATTCAGAAACTTATAGAAGGATTGAAGGTAAAAATTTAACAAATTTGGAACTATTTACACAGTCAACAAGCCTTGGGAGATGATTCTTATTCTCAGGATCTTCCCTTCCGCCCTTATAAAAACATGTTTTTATTAACAATAAGCATATCAAATATATAACTCACTCTCTTTTTTGCTTAAGCTTTCTCCGCGCTCTAGCTTTTACGACCTCCTGCGCAGGACCAGGACGAGTCTTCTTAATCTGCTCTTTATAATTATTCACTTCAACATCAAGCCTATCAATCTTCTCTACTACCATCTCCCATCTTTCACTCCACTGTAACAAAACAAAACACAATTACACTTGAACAATTGCTTAAAACAAACTCCAAAAAACACTAAAAACATACACTCTCTAACTTGCATATCCGCAAACTACGCATCCCAATCAGGTCAAACTATTTAGCACTAAAAATCCAAAATCAATATTCTGGTCATATGTCACTCTCAATGAGATTATACTAACAAAAAAACCAAGTAATCAATTTAAAAAAATCAAAAAAGCAAGAAAAGTTTCATCGCGCCAGATCTGTAAATTTCAAACAGGCTTCATCTCCATCAAATACGGACACTACAAGTTACAACCAACATCCATGCGGCTCATTTATTCAAAAATTCAAACTACAACAGAAACGAACATAGCAGCAACAAACGATTAAGTGATGAAAACTACCTTATCTCGAGCGGAGGCTGCGATTGCTGCTCCGGCCGGCGGACGTTGATCGTCTTGCTTCATCGTCCTCCGTCGCTCGCGAGAAAATTCTAAAGCGGAGAAGTGCGTGTGTTTGACTGTTGACCGATGAGAGAGAATTGTTATTTTATTATTATGTAATTATTTTTGGAATGTGAATATATTTTAAATTTTATTACTAATTTTTTCTACAGCAATTTTCTCTATTCTACCAGTTTTGGATTTTTATTTAATTCTAAAATTTATTTTATTAAATATAATATTAATTTGTGGTATTAAAAATAGCAGTAATGTCAGTAATCATTGATTTAATGAGTAAATTAAATATTAAAAGCCAACAATAATTTAAAAACTCAGAATTGATCATAAATGGTTACAAGGACAAGCAAGCAGACTCAGTACTATAGAGTCTTATGGTGCACACTGCACAAGAAGAAATGCATATTGTTTTAGCAGACTCTAATGTAAAAAAAAGGCGATGAGTCTGCTCTTTAGGGGGAGAGTCCGAGTTCTTTCCTTGATTTTCCGACGAACAGGTCTTTGGATTTCATAATGCCAGGAACGCAACCGATTAAAGACATGAATGGGAACTGAGCCAATCCCTCTTTTCTACCGAGGGAGACGATGGCAATGCCAGTGGTATCAGCTTTGTAAGAGGAGAGTGTACTCTTGTTGGATCCAGCAATTAGCTTCTTCAAATTCTTGGCAGTGATATCTGCGTGCTTTTTAGCCAGATACCCTTGTTTGATTTCCTATAATTGTATCACAATTTTAGTAGGTGACGAAAAATGTAGTTGAAAGAAAAAGGGGATTATTATTTTCGAAGTTATACTCACTGGAATGTCAGTAATGTCTCCCAAGGCGAAGATATTTGTGTGACCTGTAACCCTCAAATGCTTATCGACTGTGATCCTTCCTTTATCGTCCATGCTTTTGTTGAGAAAAGTTTCACTAAGCCAGGAAGAAGCAACGGGCTTTCCAGTGCAAAGGAAATGACAATCTGCTACAATCGTCTCACCGCCGGATGATAAGTATCTACCATCGGACGAGCCATCCAGATCAACAGATTGCCCTAGTATGACTTCAACTTTCTTTGATGTCAGCCAGTTTAGTGCCTTCTTTGAAGCCGCTGGAGTAACGAATTCAAGCAGTCTCGGACCACGGTGCACCAGCGTCACCTTCTTATCAGGAAAGTCAACGATGATTTCTCCAGCAAGCTCTACACCGGTTGGTCCCCCGCCAATGAGTAAAATTGAATTGCTGTTCTTTATCTTTTCAAGCTCTAACAAATCAAATCACCGATGAGAATGCAATGCTATTGAGATTTGATATAGAAATATTTATCTGCTTAAGGAAAATGTAGGAGAAAACTAACCCCCTTGGTAGTAACTAATTTTCTCTAATTTGGTTTTTGGAGATGGATACCCATGACCTGCAGCGATGATGAGGTAGTCATACGGAACACACTCTCCATCCTTAGTCAAGACTTCTTTCTCTGTTATATTAACAGCGGGAGACGTCACAATACGCCCTTTGGTGAGATAATCTTGGTGATTGACAACTGATCTCTCTGCCATTTTAGGTTCCACCATTGCCCTCAAACTTGCCCATGAAATTTCAAAATACTCCTTCCTATTCATTATAAAAAAGTCACTCACTTTAAAAACACACACGCTCGAAAATACAATCCAGTTTCAAATGAAATATGCTACTCATAATACCAGAACTTAGCCACCTCAGAAAGACTCAAAACACGCACACACAACCTGCAATCCTACTCAAATATGTCTGAATGTTGAAATAAATTATAGCCAAAAATGGATGAGGAAATGACTTCAGGTGTAATCAGTTTCCATTTTTCATACATTATAAACCGTTGAAAACTCCAAAAAAGAAAAAAAACACTACAAATCATAATAATATGACATTCTTATAATCTTCGACATTTCCAAAACAGATCTAAGAAACTCGTGATCACCCTAGCTTCGTTCATTGTGTTCTTAGTACATTTTTCTTTCAGTTAGAATTTCAGGTAGTGGAAACTAACAAATCCAAAAAGATCAAACTTAGCAACATTTACCGCACTTAAAATCCTGTCTTTGCAACATCCGAATTGTGAATCAAAAGTCAAACCAAGAACACACGTAGCCTAAAACATCCTAAAACTGACTCAAAAACAGATCTCAGTTCATATCTTAAATCAAATGAAGAGTACATCAGCTCATCGGAACAAAACCCTAATTGGCACAATCACTCTACATTTAGGGGAAATGCTTACTCATCAATCAGCACAACGTCAGCATCTGACTGAAGCAAATACGCAGCATATGAACCAGCAACGCCGCCTCCAATCACAACTACCTTTTTCTTACTAAAGCTTTCGGTTTCATCAATCGTCGACATGGACACGAATTGGATGCAATCGGTATAAAATGTGTGGAATTTGAGAGAGGATTGACTTGATCGTGAAAGAGTTTTGTGTCGGTTTAAATAAGGGATTTAAACATTTTTGTGAGAATATTTTCAGTCTGGTTTCATTACTGATTTTACTCTATTTCTGCTTTCAAGAAGTCTGACAGAGTTAAGTGTGTTTCAATAAGCAAGTTTGTACAAGTTTTACGATGGAATCCTCAGATAGTCCACTTATGATTGAAAAGATAACAAACAGTTCAAAGGGAAGATGCTGATATCAGTGGAGGAAGTGGTAACAACACAGAGCCAAGAAGAGTTTAAGAGGGCTTTAATTTTGAAACTTACTCTTAAGAAACCTATCAATTTGCGATCAGTATCAACTGTTCTCCAAAGAATCTGGGATCTAAACCAAGGAGTTACTTTTAAGGAGATGGCTAATGACATGATCATAGCTTTTTTTGAAAGCCATTCTGATATGGAAAGAGTATTTAATGGAGGGCCTTGGTTGTGCATGGGAGCTGCAGTTATGATGCAGAGATGGACTCCAGATGTTGCACCTACAGAATATATCTGGAATACTTTGCCAATCTGGGTTCAAATGCATGGACTTCCGATCGAAAAGATGAATGAGACAGTAGCAAAAACAATATCGGATTCAATCGGCAAATTCAGTAGGATGGGACCCCAAACGATGAATAATAAACAAAAATATTTACGAGCCAGATTCGAAATGAACATCGATGAGCCTTTACAGTCGGGGTTTATCTTCTGCGCACTCTTAAGGATCCTTTATTGGTTACGTTACTGTATGAGCGCCTCCCTAACTTTTGCTACAAATGCGGTAAACTCAGTCATGAAATAAGTGATTGTGATAAATCTGGTGATGCGATGGCTTTGAATGAAACGATTCGAGCCGAATACATTGCAAATTACTCATCTGTCAAGGCTAATGTTGGTACTCAGTATAACCACCCTCATATTATTACAGCTCACATGGAGCCTAACTCTTCCAAACCAACAGTGACAGTTCCTCTTGTGCGGAAAGAAGATGCATCTTCAAAGAAGTCAAACACCAGTATGGTAGCAACAAGCCAAAGTCAAAAGCGGCCCTTTCCTGATCAGGATGACACACAGCGAGATAAACGTCAAAATATTCAACTTGCTCAGGAAAATGTGTCAGAAAATGATGTCTCAGCCCGTGATCCTATGATGTTTGACTCACATACTCAGAGTTTGTCTTCACCTGCAAAGGCGGTTCAGGATGTTACTGACACTATGGACTTGGTTGATGTAAAATGGATGACTACTGATCAAAGAGACGGTGATAATACAGATTGTATGCTGGTTATGGGCTTCAAGCATGATCCTGGCCCAATGAATGTTAGTCGCCCAACAACTGAGTCTTACGGTTTAAAACGATCACCAACTTCATTCTACAAGCGACAAGTGACTAGACCAGCTACGACAAATAAGAAATTAAAAATCCAATCCTTGGGTTCTGAACAGTGCAAATTAGCGGACAAGAATAACCAAGACTCGATGTTAAACAAAGAAAAGTTGCTTCAAGTTTGTGTTGACGAAAAGATAATGGCGGTGGCTGCGTTGCAGTCCCGCCAATATCAATGAATGCTTTAGGATGGAACTGTCGCGGGTTAGGGGGTCCTGCGACAGTTAGAGCGCTGAATAATTTAATCAAATGTAACAACCCCCTAATTGTGGGATTGTTGGAAACAAAAATTGACCGTCACAGGTTGGAAGTTCTTCAAAAAACATTGGGATTTCAACATGGTTTTCTAGTAGAACGTGAAGGTAAAGCTGGAGGTTTGGCTCTTTGGTGGAAGGAAGAGTTGGATATTACTGTCAAAAGCTACTCAAAGTATCATATTGATGCAATTTTAGAGGGGGAACAACAAAGCAGAGTCACATTATTTTATGGTCATCCCATTACCCAAAAGCGAGCAGAAACTTGGCAGCTTTTGACAACTCTTTCTAAGTTCTTTGATCTTCCTTGGCTGGTTTTTGGAGACTTTAATGAAATTTTGTTTGGTTGGGAAGTCAAGGGTCGTTGTATTCGAGGAGAATGGCAAATGAAAAGATTCCGAGATATAGTTCGAGAATGCGGTTTATTTGATCTCGGCTTCAAAGGTCAACCTTTTACTTATTCTAACAAAAGGAAAGGAATCTTCGAGACAAAAGCCAGACTTGATCGTGCTTTAGCAAATTCAAAATGGCGACACATGTACCCTAACGCAGAGGTTACTCACGAAGTCAGCGGAAGATCGGATCATGATCCGATCATCATCAAGTTTAAAGGAGCTTCAAGAAATTTGACGTCAAAATTATTTCATTTCGAACCAATGTGGCTTAAACATAAAGACTACTCTGCCAAGTTAACAGAGCTTTGGAATGCTTCATCAGTACATTCTGATCTTTCAATTTGTTTGCAAATTTGTGCAGATGGACTCCAAAAATGGAATAAAGCCTCTTTTGGCAATGTTGCTCGTAAAATCAATAATTTAAAGGATGAACTTCGACAAGTCAAATTGTTGGAGAGAAATGAAATCACAATTTCTCGAGAAATACAATTGGCGGATGAATTAGATGAATGGTTCTCTCGGGAAGAATTGATATGGAAGCAACGTTCTAGAACTGATTGGCTTCGAGAAGGTGATCGTAATACACGTTTTTTTCATTTGAAAGCATCACAAAGAAGGAACATGAATAGGATTGATCATCTTCAACAACATGATGGGTCCATCGTGAAAGAAAATTCACAACTATGTCAACTGGTGCAAAATCATTTTCAGTCACTTTTGTTATCGACCAGAGACAGAACAACTGGATGTTTAGATGAATTTGTTCGGTTTATTCCGTCAAAAGTGACATCTGAAATGACAGTTAAGTTGAAGGAGCCATTTCAAGAGCATGAAGTTCAAAATGCTTTATTTCAAATGTATCCGACTAAAGCACCGGGTTTGGATGGATTTTCAGCATTGTTTTTTCAAAAAAATTGGTCTTTGCTTAAAGATAAGGTTGTTTCATGCTCGATCAACATGCTGTCCTCATCTAAATTAGAACATGGTATTAACAGAACGCTCATTACATTGGTTCCAAAGATCAAACACCCTGAAAAGGTTGAAGATTTCCGTCCGATAAGTTTATGCAATGTGATCTCCAAAATAATTACAAAGATACTGGCCAACCGACTTCAGTTAATTCTTCCATCTATTATATCAGAATCTCAATCGGCTTTTGTCCCGGGTAGACTTATTTCCGATAACATTTTACTGGCTCATGAACTGTTTCATTTTATAAAAACAAGAAGTAATCAAAAGATGGGTTATTATTTCTTGAAGCTAGACATGAGCAAAGCTTACGACAGAGTTGAGTGGGATTTTCTCGAACTTATGCATTGCAAGTTGGGTTTTCCACAACCCTGGACGGATCTGATTTTTACATGCCTTCGGTCTGTTTCGTATAAGTTCAAAGTGAATGATATGATAACTGAGGAAGTGTGGCCACACCGCGGCTTACGTCAAGGCGATCCTTTATCTCCTTATTTATTTTTGTTGTGCACTGAATGGCTAACGCTAAAGCTCACTGAATATCAATCAGCCAACAAATTAAAAGGTATTAAAATTTGCCGTCAAGCTCCTGAAGTTTCGCACTTATTTTTTGCTGATGATAGTGCTTTCTTCTTAAAAGCCACTGTTGCAAATACTGTTACTCTAAAATCAGTTTTAGCTATGTATGAGGATTTGTCTGGACAACAAATCAACTTTGCGAAATCAGAAATATTTTTCAGCAAAAATGTGGCTGTAAACTTAAAGACCCAAATATGTGATATCCTTGGAGTCAGAGAGGTGAACAACGTTTCTAGGTATCTTGGCCTGCCTATAGCTTTTGGTCATGATAAAACATCGACTTTTCGGTTCGTTGTAGATAAAGTCATGAAGAAAGTGTCGGGCTGGAAAGAAAAGAACTTGTCTCTAGCTGGAAAAGAAGTTCTAATCAAATCGATTTTACAATCGGCTCCTTCATATGCGATGTCATGTTTTAAATTTTCAGATTCTTTATGTAAGCGACTGATGGGAATTATGAATAACTTCTGGTGGAACAACAAAAAAGAGGGTAAGACCATTCACTGGGGAAGCACGAAATTGTTATGCAAGTCGAAGGAGGACGGAGGTATGGGTTTTCGAGTTCTATCTTTGTTTAACGATGCTCTGTTGGCTAAACAAGGTTGGCGTTTACTGAAGTATCCGACTAGTTTAACAAGTAGACTCATGAGTGCAAAATATTTTCGAGATTCAGATTTTCTGAATTGTCAGCTAGGAAATCGTCCTTCGTACGCCTGGCGTAGTATTTGGACAGCAACAAACAAGGTCAAACAACATTTTTTATTTGATGAAAGTTCAAATACTCTGACATGGAACTTAGATAACAGTGGCCACTTCACCACAAAGTCAGCTTACAACTTTCTAAAACATTCTGTGGACAAGATGAACACACAAGTGGTGGGGGAGCCATCTGATAAACGAAAAAATGCTATATTTTGGAGTAGGATCTGGAAGTTAAAAGTTCAGCCAAAGGTAAAATGTTTTACTTGGAAATTATTTCATAATTTCCTACCAACTGCAGCTAATTTGAGTGCTAGAGGCTGTAATATATGCCCATCTTGTAAGCTGTGTGGCTATAAAAGAGAAACCACGCTTCATACTTTATTGTACTGCTGGTGGGCTCGTTCTTGTTGGCAAAACATGCATATGGATTGCTCCTTTTTGGATGTTGATTTCATTACTCCGGCTGACTGGGTGTGGTTCTGTTATTCTCACTGCTCAACCGAAACCTTTATGACTATACTACAAGCGGCACGATATATTTGGTTTAACAGAAACCTTGTGGTTCATGGCAAACCATTTCTTACTCCATCTGAGGCTGCATACTCAATTAAACAACAGCTTGGCCGAAGTTTTAGATCTCATGTCAGCCCTATTGTAACAGAAATTGTCACAGATTGGTTGTGGCATCCCCCCGAAGCTGGATTCCTCAAACTGAATATAGATGGAGCTTGGGACAAGTCTTCTGGCTCAGCAGGTATAGGCATCTGCTGCAGGAATGAAAATGGAGTTATTATATTTGTTGAAGCTGAACATGCAAGAAATTATACATCTAGCTGGCAAACTGAGCTATGGGCTTTATATAGAGGCATGAAGCTAGCTGACGAGATGAAGTTGGATAAATTGATTATTGAATCGGATTGCGTGAACGTTATCAAAAATATTTTACAAGGTTCTTATCATCAGGGTGTAGAGGCAACCAAGGTTTTCTACTGTCAACAAATCCTTCAAAGAAACAGAAATTGGAGATTAAATGTGGTAGCTCGAGAAGCTAATTTATGTGCTGATGCTCTTGCGAAGAAGGCCAAATCCCATTACTGGTGCTGGAAAAATCTACATGCTGTTCCTATGTTTCTTAATTATACATTGCCAGTCTAGGTTTTGGTGTTGGTCTGTTTCCTGAGGTTTTCCTCAGTGTTCTTTTCAGTTTGTAAAGCTGATATCAAAAAAAAGTAAAAAAAAAAAAAAAAAAAACTGAATAAATAAATACTTAGACATAATAGTTTGAAATCACGTCAAACAGATGGTATACACCATCATAGCAAACAACTACTCCCTCCGTCCCACTAAATACTTTTCTTTTGTCATTGTAGGTGTCTCATCGAATGTTTTCTATTTCTTTTTTTTGGCAAAAATAAATATTAAAATATAACACTCTAATTACACTTACGAGTTAAACATAATTAATTATACTAATGAATTAATTATTATAATTGAATTAATTATTATAATTGAATTAATTATTATAATTGAATTAAACTAACTACCAAATTGAAAAATCACCCCAGCAACCCTAGATATGAATCGCTCTGCCATCAGCTCCCCTCCGTCGTCGCTCCCGTCGCCCCTCTCCCCATCTTAGTCTCCCCATCGACAGCGGATGAAATTGAAGTGGGCGACTCCGCTCCTCCAACTTTGGAACTCGATATGGATGAAATTGAAGTTGCGACACCGCTCCCCATCTTTTGAAATCAGGATTGTTTTGGTGGGAAATCAGGATTGTAGAACAATTTCAGGATTGTTTATGGTAAAGTAATTTTGGTCTCAAAATTTTGGTGGGAAAGTTTATTTTTGGATTTGTCTTAATCAGATTTTCATCAGAATTTTTTATTCTTTAAATATTAATTTCTTATTTTACATTGAAAATGCCCAATAGGAACCTTTGGCTGGGACGGAGGGAGTATCGATCATCAGCAAAAACAAAAATTACACATTTGTCTTTGTCCTCTACAATCCTAAAAACATCACTTGCTCCAGCCAAAATTTTATATTAAACATTCTAAAATTACATCTGGCAGGCAGCCATTGGTTTAATTGCTCTAGAGTTGTGTAAATGTAAACAAACATTATCGATTTTTAATTTCGAAATAAATAAATAAATAAGAAAGACAGAAGAGAGAAAAATGGCTAGGGTTTATTTGGTTAGAAGGCATCGCCGCTCATCACTTGTACTTTGACGATAACATTCGACGTCAGCGGCAACAACAGATTCAACATAGTGTTGGATCCCCTTTTCAATATCGGATTTGATCTGACATTGTCTTTGGCACTTACTCAAGCATCTGCTGGTAATCCTCAGGATCCTTACACTTTTATTGACAGTGTGTCAAAGTTCAAAGGTTTCTAATGCTTTACAATTGACTTCTGTGAATAAAAAGGTTTGCTACTTTTGCAATTTGCCAATCATTGCATTTTGTTTTTTTTCCAGTTTATGCAGTTCCTTGTTATAATTGCGAGAAAACTGCTTTGTGCAATACAACCTCAGTTTTATTTTATAGTGGTCGAGTCGAGATGTTTTCATGTTACTGCATATTCTGAGTCTTCTTAAATTACATGAACTAGGGAGCAAGTTTGTGTAAGAAAACGTTTGAAGTCGTACATTCAGTGCTAATTACAATGGTAAAGTTTGATTTTTATCTCCTTGCAGCTTGGCTCTTTAATATTTCATTATATTTCTTTTTGGGTTCCTATCAGTGTGCATATAGTATCTAGCTCTGGGTCATATAAAGGAAAAGTTGAGAAAGGAGCATGGGGTTCCTTCTTTGCCAGCTGAGCTTTATAAACCTATCCTTCAAGTGAACTCAACAACCAGGCGTTCATGACGGAGAAAGCAAGCCCACCTCAACTGATATTGAGCATAGGTTTCCTTTGTATTCTCTGTTTTGTGTTTTTGTTTCCAATGCCTTTTTGTTCTTGATTTCTTGATACGCACACAGGTAGCCTAGTTGAGATTTGAAAACAATGCCTACTATTTATAGTCAATCGATCTGGCCTGTCCTGTCTTGTTTGCCTCCAATAGGTTTGATATTAATTTAGACTGCTGGTCATTTATCTATACTCGACTCATTCTTTTTCAGGTAAAGATGGAGAGAATAAGTAGACAAATTCCAATGTTTTCTGCAATCATATAACAGCAACACTTGAGACATTTCAACTGATGCTTCTGTTCCAATTCCTGAACAGAATATTTCAAATCCATCAGCTCATGCACACTTCAATGACAGAAGAGCTTGCCATTCCTCACACAATTCATCAACTGAAAAAGCACATCAATACTCCTTAGCAGCAAGACCTGTCTTGACAACTGGAAGCAAAATGTGACGGACAGGGACAGCATCCATGCAAGGGCTTGCGGGCCTTGAACACTTACAGAAGCGCGTTTTAGTAACAAAAAGCACCCAATGCAATGGGTAGTAGTAAATAGTAATAACTAGAAAACAACAGTGGCTCATGTCAGTGGAAATCTTCTGGCCAATGTATTTAATCCTGTCACACTAACAATTCCATCTTCATTATCTGTGCTTAACAGATATTCATCTCTCACTCTCATCCTAATCCCAATTGGGAATTTGGGATCCAACTTTTTATATCTAGAAGCCACCAAATGTGAGACATGTACCAAAATTCAATTGATAACCAAACCTAATTCCAATAAGTTATAAATGCCACACGAGTGGTTTCACCTACTATATCCAAAATGGTCAATCGTATGTAACTAAGAAGCTTGAAATAACAAGACATGTCCGGAAATATCAGTGCATGTACACAGACAGACACGTAAACACACGTGTGGATCTGGAAGTCAGAAGATGAGGTCCCTCGTCACACACGGGCATGTTTTCTTTGACTTGACCCAAATAGTAGAACCTAAAAACTTGAGGACTTTTAAAGAGGGTAGATAACCTAACAAGACATTTCTGTCTCTTGATCTATCACTCAAATGAAAACTCAACACGTGTTCATACACTTGTCCCGCATTTCCGTCGTCCCAAATTAGAAATTAGAAAAATAAACCCATTGTTTAAAACGAGTTCAAACGAATGGGAGGCATGGTGGTGAGAGCATGGGAATGAATGATGATAAGTGAGCACATGGAAAACAGAACAAAAGATAAGACAGTAGACACAAGTTGACCATATTTTATTAATCAATTTATTACATAATTAAAATACTACTGTATAAAAAAGGAGTAGTAAATGAAAAACAACAAGTGGCGCAGTGTGGGACCCAACCTAACCTCCCACTAAAGAAAAACCTGCCAGCAAAGGTTGTCACTCTTTGTCTCCCATCTGCCAATGTCTGTCTCTGTCCATCTGATCTGATCAGCTGCTGACTTATTTTTCTCCACCATCCCCCACAACACACGCTCCACTCTTCATATCCCATCTCTCCACCATCCTGCAGTCCGCACACACTTCAATTCATTCTCAATTCGAACCAATTCAATGTATCTTCATTTTTTATCATGAAAAAGATTACATTTCATTTGTTCGTCAATTCATTGATTATATGTAATTGTTTACACTGAGTTATAAGATCAATTCGACAGCCAAATATTGCCGATGATTAATCGGCTCTATCCGGCGGTCGGACCAGTTTATTAAGTGTACATGATGTTTATATTGTTATGGCATGGCTCCCCGATCTCACATCATTCAGTGCGTCACACGTAAATACCGACAACGACAATTTCCTGTCAATTCCCAACCTTCCACGTGTCAACATCTCCACCGTCCAGTCAAACCAATCACTCAATTCCACTTTAAATACACAAAACTCCACCACAATCCATTTCAATTATTTCCACTCTCCTCTCAAAAATCAACAAAATCAAGATCGATGGAAACTGACCGTAAAATGAAATTCGAAGAGACGGAGCTGACCCTAGGCCTGCCCGGGGCAGGCAAAAGATGCTTCGACGAGACTAGCTCTCAGGCGTCGATCTGAATTTGAACTTGAACTTGTCGAAAGAAGCTTTGATGGATGAGATTGTGAAGATTAAGGAGATGAAGAGCTTTGCTGCTTCGAAGCCGTCTTTTGCTGATCCTTCAAAACCCCCTGCCGCTAAGTAAGTTTACTGCTCAATTCCCGATTTACCCTTTTAGGTTTGATTCAGATCGATATGTTAGATTAGATGTTTGAATTTTTTGTGTTAAACAAAGTTTGCATTTTTAGGATTAGGGTTTGGTTTAGCCATGTCTGATTGATTCTGTTCAGCTTACAGTTGTTTCTTTTTATGGAAGTTTTGTTTTTTGAGGCAAAAATTAAGAGAAAACATTGTTTGACCAAAAGGGGATCAATTTAGTATTGGGTTCTTCAGATGTTGATTTTGTGCTATTGATGATGTTTAAAGATCAGATTTTTATCATTTTTTGAGAATTGGTATTTTAAGGTGGGATTCGGTATGATGTAGACTTTGTATAACATGTATGCAATTTTTTAGTGGAATGTGGATTTTTGTTGTGAATATTAATATGGGATGATTTATCAGGGCGCAAGTTGTGGGTTGGCCTCCTGTTCGTGCATCTAGGAAGAATATGGTAATGGGGACCCAAGCACAGAAGAAGGATGAGTCAAGTGAAAGCAGTGTTGTTACGACTGGTGCCGCAGCATATGTCAAGGTTAGCATGGATGGAGCTCCTTATTTGCGCAAAGTGGACTTAAAGATGTACAAGAGTTACCTAGAGCTATCTGCTGCATTGGTCAAGATGTTTAATTCATTCATTGCAGGTATAGCGAAAATGACTTGTTGTGCTTAGAAGTGCTTTATTTCCTCTTCTTTTGCCTTCATATGAACTCATTAAAGTTTCCTTTTAAAGGGAATGCAGGATTGCAATCACGAGGAATGAAGGACTTTATGGGTGAGAAAAAGGCTGTCAATTTGCTAAATGGTTCTGAATTTGTTTCTACTTTTGAAGATAAGGATGGGGACTGGATGCTCGTTGGCGATGTTCCGTGGGAGTAAGTTCTACTACTGCTTATAGTTTTGTTTCTATTTTGGCTGACTTCATTACTTGATTTTAATGGTAACATTAAGTGTTAATATGTTCATGGATCACCGTTCTTATCTGCAATAACTGAGTGTGCTACTGTTTGTCTTTGTGTTTAGGATGTTTGTTGACTCTTGCAAGAGACTCAGAATCATGAAGGGGTCCGATGCAATCGGCCTTGGTAAGTCTCATAAAAAACTTGCTCATGTACTCTTAAACAACAGATTACCTGATAACATTTTCATTTGGATTTTTTGAATTGACTTTCTTACCATAATATGCAGCACCAGAAGCTGCAGAGACATCAAACAACAAAAGCTAAAACATTCATATATGATTGATTGCATAGTGGCAATATCAGCTCGATATGATCGTCAAATCCAGATAATTTTCTAACGATTGAAAATTGTTGGAGAATGTAGATCATCGCCCGGCTTGAGATGTATCCAGCATGAGGTTGGATTTATTATTTACCTTTGTTTACGAATGTTGCAATGAGACAATGTAATTTTGAGTTTCTGCTGCTAGCTGTGTATTCATGTACAAGCTATGACTAATCCAAGTTGTGCATAAAATCGTGTGATTGTTGAGTATTTCTTCTGAGGATTATTGTCTGTAAAATACACTTTTTCTGCTTAGGAGTAAATGTTGCCCAAAGGGAACCAAAAGTTCAATAGTGCAGATTGCATTGTTACCCATCTAAAAATTCCAAGCAATCAAATTATAGAGGGTAAATTGCAGAAAACCACCCGTATAATACCCATAATTACAGAAAACCACCCGTCGAAAACGAATTTACAGTAAACCACCCGCATAAACTACTCCGTTAACATTTCGCCACCTCTTGCCGTTACCGTTAGAAAAAATAATAAAAAAATAATAAAAAAATTTAAAAAAATTTAAAAAATTTAAAAAATTAAAAAAATTAAAAAAATTAAAAAAAATTAAAAAAAAATAAAAAAAATTAAAAAAATTAAAAAAAATTAAAAAAAATTAAAAAAAATTAAAAAATTAAAAAAATTAAAAAAATTAAAAAAATTAAAAAAAATTAAAAAAAATTAAAAAAAATTAAAAAAAATTAAAAAAAATTAAAAAAATTTAAAAAAATTACATATGAGTACATGAAATAAATAAAAAGCATTAGACAAACGAATATCTAGTTGTACTCATTTCGTAGTAGAAATCCGTCCGCCAAAGCCTTCTGTGAGACAAACGAATATCTAGTTGTACTCAAAATAGAGAAAGCTGCAGGAAATTCCATACATTTGGCCTCTGTCCATCTCGCCGCTACCATCTTGATCAGCTGATCCGCTCGCGCTCCAAAACCCTATACTCTATTGACTTATAATTTTAATAATAATATTATACTTAGAAAAAAATCTTCTTTATAATTTAACAATATAAATTTTATTTTCGATTGATCTTCAAATATTTTGATTCACAAAATAACAAATTAGATTTCATGAAATATATTACATTATTTCATGAATTACTGTTATTAAATATTATTTCAGGATATAACAAATTTAAAGTTCATGAACCATAATACAATATTTCAGGATATAACAAATTTAAAGTTTGAACCACAAAATAACAAATTACATTTCATGAAATATATTACATTTTTTAATTTTTTTAAAGTTTGAACCACAATATAACAATTTTTTTAATTTTTTTAAATTTTTTTAAATTTTTTTAAATTTTTTGAAATTTTTTTAAATTTTTTGAAATTTTTTAATTTTTTAATTTTTTTAATTTTTTTTAATTTTTTTAATTTTTTTTAATTTTTTTTAACGATTCATGTAACGGAACAGTGTTAAGGTGGTAAATTGTTAACGGAGTATTTTATGCGGGTGGTTTACTGTAAATTCGTTTTCGACGGGTGGTTTTCTGTAATTATGGGTATTATACGGGTGGTTTTCTGCAATTTACCCAATTATAGAAGCATGCAAAATTTTGCAAGTATTATAGTGATTTTTTTATGAAAACAGAAAAATCAAAGACAATAAACCCATTTTGTGTAATTTCCATTAGAGTTATTATTCAACACAGAATACAGTTGTTATTTACTCCACTCACTATCTTCCAAAATCATATCTGATGAATGCCATACATCTTCCCTCACTTATGATCAATTTGCCAAGCAAGCACAGCATCATATCATCAAGATGGACTTGCCAGATAAGCAAAGAACAATGTAAAAGTAAATACAATTACTAAATCAACATTAGTCCAAACATTTATGGTTCATGATAATTACAGATAGTGTTTCTTTTATAATAAAATGTGAATATTCTGACTCAGACTTAATTAAACTGCAAATGGCTTAATAATATGAAGAAGAAAAATCTCACACAAAATAAATTGAAAAATATTAACTTTACTAGAAAAGAGCCTAAAAATAGTATTTTTGGGAAATAAATTAATACTTCATGCCACATCAATGATATATTTATTTTTAATTTACCATGAAAATTGAGATCATTTGGGATTTAAATTAAACTAATTGGGACATGATTATCAGTACTAACAATCTTTAAATTAAGGAAAACAGCACAGCCCATAAATATGCCAACATCCACTCCACTGATTGACTCAGCAACAAATCACCACAAAAATCTTACCAATAGAACAACAATCCTCTGGAACCAACCCAAGTTCCCAACTTTTGTACTCATTCATTCAATTTTACATTTCAATTTTGAAAATTGGGAAGCAAAGCGTAACCTTTCTTCCTCCTCGTACCAACCACCCCATTTCAGGCAGACCTCTTTCTTCACTCCTTTTAATAAATTGATGCATGCCCTTGTTCTCAAACCCAATCAGTAGATCACGTCAGTTGTTGAATTAGAGAAAGGTTCAGTCTTTTCACTCCTTTACTCTCTTTTTGAGTTGCATGCATATGGGGTTTTTGAGTTGATTCTTTATGTCCATTTTGATTTATGATTGATTGGTTTTGGGTTGATTGTTGTATGATTTATGAATGCCTTTGTTAGGTTTTGTAGTCTTGTTGTTGTCATCGATGGAATGCTAAGTGATTAAATACTAGTTTTTGGAATGGTTTTGGAAGATTGAAGAATCTTTGATGTTGAAAGCCACTGGATTTGTGTTTCTTTATCATCTTGTGAAAATAAGCTTTTTGTGTACGGCCAGAAATGGTGGAATCAATTGTTTTGTTTTCTATTTCAGAAGGCACTGAGACTTCAACAAGGAAGCGTGGTACTCTACCGTGTTTCGTGGATTTATAGGTATGTATTTTCAGCTTTTTCTTTAAGAAAGTAGATATGCATGTGAAGTGATACCTAGTGAAACCCGCGCTTCTCCATTGAGGTGATTGTTTCATTTGTGTCGCCAGAGTGCTTGCAGTTCTGACTTTGTATCAAAGCTAGTGCCTTTGAAGTGGGGTGATGAATTGAAATTGTTTGATTTTCTCTGATGTTTCGAGTTCTATTTCTGCTCAGCCAGGATGGTGAAGAAAATTGTGGATCTACGATCGGACACTGTGACCAAACCAACAGAGTCAATGCGTGCAGCAATGGCTGCAGCTGAAGTGGACGATGATGTCCTGTCACCTGATCCTACCGCAGCTCGTCTTGAGGCAGAGTTATGTAGAATCTCGGGGAAGGAGGCGGCACTGTTTGTACCTTCAGGAACAATGGGTAACCTGATTAGTGTGCTTGTGCACTGTAATGTCAGGGGAAGCGAGGTCATCCTTGGCGATAATTGTCATATTCATATATATGAGAATGGGGGGATATCAACGATTGGAGGAGTACATCCACGGACTGTCAGGAACAATAAAGACGGAACAATAGATGTTGACCTGATTGAGGCCGCAATTAGAGATCCTCGCGGTGAGATTGTTTATCCCACTACAAGGCTTATCTGCTTGGAAAATACACATGCAAAGTAAGGCTGGTCTCATCGACAACTCTGTCCAACTTTCAACTCCGCTGGCTGTTATTTTTGGCTTTGTTTTTCTACGTTTTTATGGTGTTTATATTTTGGGTTTTATGTGCAGTTCTGGAGGCAAGTGCATATCTGCAGAATATACGGACAAGGTTGGTGAATTGGCTAAGAAACATGGCTTGCAGTTACACATTGATGGGGCTCGCATTTTCAACGCGTCAGCGGTGAGTATAACTTGTAATTGTTGCAAATATTTCTCTGTTGCTGGCCTTGGGCTTTTCCAGTACTGATTATTGACGTACAAATTTGTTTGTTTCATTCCATGGTTTATGCTGCTTTTGTTATTCCACTTCTTTGATCAATGCGCACGAAGACCATAACAATTCATAATGTCACTAAATCCTTCACTTTTCTGACTTCATTAAATTTGTATTCATCTAGGCGCTTGGAGTTCCTGTCGAAAGGCTTTTGAGGGCCGCCGATACAGCTTCCGTACTACTCTAAATCCTTGAGAACTACTATTCATTGATTCAATGATTTCTATCAAGCATATTTATATACGGCCTTCACTTCTATTATCCGTCTCATATGTTATAATTGTTTTTAAAATTAGATATGCTTATCGAAAGGTTTAGGTGCTCCTGTTGGGTCAGTGATTGTTGGATCCAAAACCTTTATTGCAAAGGTAATACATCAAATAAACTTGTCTGATCGGACTAAGTGTGTACTTTTATGTTTCGTAGAAGTAGTTGACCTTTCTTGTTTCAGGCTAGGATACTCAGAAAAACTCTAGGTGGTGGGATGCGACAGATTGGGGTCATATGTGCCGCAGCGTTAGTTGCATTAAATGAAAACGTAAAGAAGCTTCAAGATGATCATATCAACGCCAAGGCCCTAGCTAGTAATACTCGTACCCTTTGCATTTATCATCCATAAATATATTATGGGAAACACTCGCATGAAATGTTGATTTTCATGATCCAGATGGTTTGAGCCAGATCAAGGGAATAGAGGTGGATCCTGATTCGGTGGAAACTAACAATCGTAAGCTCAATGTCTCCCAAAGAAATCAATCTAAACTTTGGCCATCATATTTTCTGATGCTTGACTGTTTATCTTCTTATCAACAGCTCTATTTCAGAATCAAAGATGGGTCAAATGTCAATGCACCAAAGCTGCAGAAATATCTCGAAGAACATGGAATACTGATTATGACAGAGTCCGCATCCACGTACTTACTAATTTCTCTCAACTCATCCCAGTACTGATAATTCACTTTGGGGGCAGTATTAATCTGATTTTCATGTTTTGTCCTGACTACAGCATCCGACTTGTGGTCCATCACCAAATATCAGCAGTTGATGTGCATATATACTGTCCTGCATTCAGGTGAGTCTAGCGCAACTGTCCTTGAACAGCTTTCATTTTCATTTTAAGCTTGAAGAAAAAAAGACAGTGTTTTACAATTCTTTTCATGAATCGGTTCTGCAGCAAGCGGTTACTGGCATTTATGTTGAAAATGGAAACAATGGAAGCATTTGAGCCAATGCAAGTTCTGACCGTCTATGGCGACAATTAGTAGTGGAATTACTCATGGAAATAAAAAGTTTAATTTAGTACTTCAAAAACACTTTCAATAAATGTTATATTTTCGAGTCTACTCTTAGTTTGAGTTCGAATTATTTTACTCTCTTTATCTATTTAGCGTAATATTTGGGTTGAGTTTTCTCATAGAATATTTATTGGGTTCAAATTGAATGGTCAGCTTGCATGTAGTCTTGTTGAAAATTTAAATGTGGTTAGCATGAATCCTTACAAACTACTCTTTATGCACTATAAGTTGACCGTGCCCTGTGACGTCCATTGCAAAATATTGTTTTAGTCGTGTTGGCTTGATTTTTGATTTTTAAGGTTCCAAAAAATATTTACTCCTACGAATGTGTATTGTTCCGCACGAGGAGTTCATTTTAATCAATTTTGATGATCTGTGTGGTTCCCATGAGGATAGTTTCTCGTACTGATATCCATAGTTAACTTCTGCACCTACTGACTAGAGATGTATCAAGAGTTGAATGCAGGTGTGAGAGTGAGCTTTGTTGTACTATTTTTCTAACAACATGCAGACTGAAATATTAGTTTGAAATTCTATTAGCATCCCATGGTATGAAGATTATCTGATGTTATGCTCAAGAGGTGTTCATCCTGCATCTATGAGGTTCAGAGATCAAGCCACCATGGGGTCATCAAAACTTTGTATGTACATTTCAATTGTTTCACAGAGGAGTTAAGACTTAATGTTTTTTATAAACTATATCCATTTTTTTATTTTGTATAGTTCACCAGTGATTGTATGGACGTATAAGGAAGATATTATAAGTGAGGTTTGTTAAAATTCATGTGGTTAAGAGTTTGCTCGCTGAAATGTATTCAATCTAAGTGTTGATATATTTGTTCCTTCTTGCGTATCCATTTACTATATATACTCCCAGGATTTAGTGCCTATTATAACTTGAATGGATTCTGAAAATTGTATCTTGTTTTAGGTTCTTCTAAATTTGGAGATGCATAAATTCTGGACATATAATTTGTGGACTGAATGCAATGCAAGACTTCCAAGAACAGGCATTTTGTAATAAAGTAGTAAAGTTTGCTCTAAAAAGGTATTCCTCCTGAAAACTCTCCTGACGTCAAGTTTTGTTTTCATCTTTTGCACTCTTTATTGTTTTCGGATCATTGCAGCCTGAAAACTCTTATTTCCTTCACTTCCTTTTTATTTCCCTTTTTCACTTTGTTTTTGAAATTCGGTAATTAAATTACCTTTGCAGAACGTGTAGTGCCTGATACTTCATTTATTACCTTTTGATACTGTTGGCTCGAATTTGCGATGGTTCGAGCATTTGATAGAGTGCGAAGCATTGATAAACTGAGATCGTTTCGTATAAAGAAAATGTTTGAGATATCAGGAAGGCAAACACAGAGTTTTGTTAATGATGATGGAAATGAGGCCTCATCTGCTGACGATGGCAAGGTGAATTCAAATAGCCAGGTTGGGTTTGTGCTTGATCATTCAGCCAACAATATGGGCCGTTCGAGCCTGAGCAGAACTGAGAATGTCGCTAGAAGTCCCTTGAGAATGCAGTCAAGTAAGAGTCTAATTCACTGATTCATTGCTAAACTGCTTGATGTAAATTTTATTACTATTTTGTTTCCCTGCTGACAACAATTTTCTTCTTTTTGAATTTGTTTAGATTCAGACATCGACCAGATGAAGGAGAAGTTTGCCAAGCTACTGCTCGTTGAAGACATGTCCGGTGGAGGAAAAGGTGTTTCCTCAGCATTGGCTTTGTCAAATGCCATCACAAATCTTGCTGGTATAATTTTATATCTACGGCTAGCTCCATTTTATTTTACGGTTGACTTCATGTTCAGTGGATGATTTGCTTCTTAATAAAATGTAGCTTCTGTCTTTGGGGAACAAAGGAAGTTAGAGCCTATGCCTGCAGATACAAAAGCACGATGGAAAAAAGAAATCGATTGGCTATTATCAGTTACTGATTACATTGTCGAGTTTGCTCCTTCACAACAAAAGTCCCAGGATGGCACGACAATGGAGGTTTATATATTGATACATTTTCTGTATTTGGTGTAGGATAATTAATATATACCCGTCACAATAATTTTAGCATTTCGTCATGACAGATAATGACCACGCGGCAAAGAAATGATCTGCACATGAACATCCCTGCGCTGAAAAAGCTTGATGCCATGCTCATTGTGAGTTTGCTGCGTTTATATATTTTTTTGTTTCAATGAAAAACACTTTGTTCTTATGTTTTGATAAATTATCCCTAACAGGAATGCTTAGATAACTTTGAGGGTCCGAATGAATTCTGGTATGTGTCTAAAAATGAAAAGGATTCAGACAATGACTCTTCAAACAGGCATGAAGACAAATGGTGGCTACCAACTCCAAAGGTTCCGCCAAATGGACTTTCAGAATCAGCACGTAGATGGCTTCTGTTTCAGAAGGAATCAGTGAACCAAGTACTGAAAGCTGCCATGGCTATAAATGCACAAATACTGTCCGAAATGGAGATACCAGATAGCTATATCGAGTCGCTCCCAAAGGTATGCGAATCATTTGAACACAATGTTCTTGCCTTTGCCAACAATTTATCATTCTAAAGGACTTTATAATCATTTATCCGGTAGAACGGGAGGTCCAGCCTTGGAGACTCTATCTACAAAAGCATCACAGTAGAGTTCTTTGATCCTGAGCAGTTTCTTTCGACCATGGATTTATCGACCGAACACAAAGTACTCGATCTCAAAAACAGAATTGAAGCTTCAATAGTGATCTGGACAAGGAAAATGACTAACAAAGACGGGAAGTCTCACTGGGGTGGTATGGCCTCAACAGTTAGTCTAGAGAAAAGGGAACTATTTGAAGAAAGAGCTGAAACTATCTTACTCTTACTGAAGCTGCAGTTTCCAGGCCTCCCTCAATCTTCGCTGGACATATCAAAAATTCAATATAATAAGGTAAAGTACTAACCATTGATCGAACTAGTACTAACTTTGATGATCATTCGACTATAACATTGAACCTTTTGATGTGTGTTAAAACATTGCAGGACGTAGGCCATGCTATACTCGAAAGTTACTCGAGGGTGATAGAGAGCTTAGCATTCAATGTGTTGTCGAGAACTGAGGATGTGCTTTATGTGGATGCTGCTGCGCAAGATCCATCTTTACCTGATAGCGAAAGTGAGAATCAACCTAAGGCAGCTACTCCTCTTCAAAACGAAGATGCCTCAAATTCTGCAGAGACGCCAAGTGCATTGACATTATCAGACTTTATGGGATGGAATGTGACACAGACAGAGACAACAACTACTACTCCAAAAACTGAACCCACAAACAGCACACCAGTTTCATCTAAAGGGGAAAATGAGAAGATCATGACGAAACTCGCAAATATTGTTACACAGAAGAAACTATCATACTTGGAAAAGATCGAAAACCTCAGTGGCCTTCGAAGTCCATCGAATAGACACTGATTACTAACAAAGAAGGATTTAAACATCAGAATTGGCGACAAGAAGTGAGTAGCTTTATTTTGACATTGACATGAAAATGCTTTATAGCACAAGTATTTGATTTAGATTATTTGGCTTCCATTTACATGCAAAATGGAGTAGCATCATAAAATGTTCAGGTATTACTCATCAGTGTAATTGTTCGTAAATATGATAGAATCAAATCAACAACTGAAATTACTAGTTATTTTTATATTTTTTGATATAAATATTCAGGGCTTCATAGAAAATATTTGTATTCAAATTTTTTATGTCATTTGCAATCGGATACTCCCTCCGTCCCATTATTAATGTACCATTTCTTTTTTTGGTGTTCCAAAATTATATTCTCATTTCTAAATCTTACCATAAATAGACATATTTTCTTTAGTTTTTACCACATACTTCTCTTCTCTCTTCAGTTTTCATTAATTATTATCTATCAAATCACATTTTTTCTCTTTCATCACCACACAACTATTTATTTTATTTATATTTTCTTTCATTCCTTAAAAATCGTGCAAAGCATCAAATGAGACATAAACTATGGGACGGAGGGAGTATAAAATTGCATATGACGTTAGCCATTCTTTATTCAACAAACCCCAGATCCAAACCTACGCTGACTCCGCCACATTCCCAATCTTCACTCTGCCCAGTAGATTTCAATCTCCCACCATCTGCATACTGTGCATACCCTCTAATTGATTTCAGCCGCTGTTGCTGATTTTTTTGAAGCTGAGTGATGTTGATAATTGTGATAAGCTTACTGTTGGCTGTTGCGCTAGGGATCTTTATAATGATTCCCAAAACTAGTAAATCTGGTAATGTTTGTAAATTGGATTTCTTTTTGTAATTGGAATGATGGGTTTTGTGGTTGATTGATCATATCTCTGTTTATTGACGCAGTAGGTTCTGCCAAGGGGGTTCAGTCAAGTTTGAGTTCAAGTGCTGGCAAGGTATTCTTTTTATTGTGCCGCATTTTGTTTACTATCTTTGTTTTAGGGCATTGTTTGTTATAATGAGCGAAGGGTAAGAACTAAATTAAGTTGTTTGTATTAAGATGCGAGTCTTTTGAATGTTTTTGTTGGGTCAGGATTCGAAAGAATTCACTGCAACTGAGGTATCTGTACATAACAAGCGAACGGATTGTTGGATTATTATAAAGGACAAGGTAAATATATTGTTTTGTTGATGCATAGATGCTGATACATTTGATTGTACTAAGGGTAAGTTTTGTGGGAGGTTTGTTTGTTTTGATTCAAATAGTTTTGTACCATTTGCAGATCTACGATATTACGTCATATGTAGAGGAACACCCAGGAGGTGATTCCATTCTCAATCATGCTGGGGAGGATTCCACTGAAGGATTTTTCGGGTACTTTTTATTGAATTGGTCAAGTAAAAAGAGTATGTTAACTTTTGATTTATCAACCATCCATGATCCAGTCCTGTTTTCATCTTTTCAATAAGATCTTTTAGAAACAGAAATGTTGAGTGGCCTAATAAAATGGCATGCTGAAACATGGATCTGATTGAATTAGGATTGGCAAATGGCATATAGCATTTAATTCTCACCGGTTTCAGCATATCGTTTTGAAGTTCATTTTTGCTGAACCGTTTAAGTTATAAATACACTTGTTTGCAGGCCTCAACATGCTACTCGAGTCTTTGACATGATTGAAGACTTTTACATTGGAGATCTGGCTCGATAGTGCAGAGCTTCGTCATAGTATTCAAGTTGTACGTCCAAGTGTAAAACATTCTTTAAAAAGTACTCATTTCTCCCCTTCACTTTGTATCACCCTTGGTACTTCATCATATCATTATTGTCGTGAATCTCCGTTTTATCATTGAAGACATGATGTCCTTCTCTAAATTGCAATCTGGACAAGGCAAGTGAAAAGGAGGGTTAATCTGCTTAGCCTAAGATATTCTTTAGCTTTTCTTGATTGCATCTCAATCTACCAATTCAAAAACTTTGGTTTAGAAGGAATATTTGGTGTGCATTAACTTACATAATTGTGTCATTTTATGCAGTTCTGATGTAATTTGGTGACATTTTAAAAAGTAAATTTCTGATGAAGACAATGATTCTGACATGAGCTCTTGTTCCTGGGATAAAATAAGTTTTTTAAATGTTTTTCCCCACGAGTCTTTTGTTTCATTTATTTCAATGTGATTTGGAGGAGTCAAAGTTGAAGACTGCAGTGTCACCAAGCTGATTGATACTTTAAAGTATCCGAGGATAATGTCTCAGGTCTGTATTGGATTTAGCTGCTTAACTCTCTCCATTCCAGCATATAATCAGCTCTTCAAATCCGGACCAAGAGCCCAAGCATCCAAGGCCCATTCGATGCTACAGTCTGTCACTCATTCACACAGACACGCCCCAGCTACAAAGCACCAGAAGCAGCAGCAGCTCTCTAAAAGAGTAAAAGTACATAAATGCAAGAGATACACAGTGAAAAAGAAAACCCCATTTCTTGTCTCATAGTGTTTTGCCATCTTTCATTGTCTCCTCTCCTTGATTTTTATTGTAACGTTACAATATCTCACCTCATTTTATTCTCTTCAAAACAGCACAGCACAGCTCTAGAAAAGTCTCATAAAGAAAAGGGCTTTCAAATTAAGGGATGGTGGCAATGGCTGGAGACTTTAGAATCTTGCTTGCAACTTCCTTCCTGCTACTTCTGCTAGGTTTTCATCTCCTTATCTCATAGTTTTCAGTTTTGAGCTTGAATTTGTGTGTGTGTGTTTTAATGTTACTTTTTTTTAGCAAACTGATCTGTCTTATGGACTAGTTTGCTTCCAATTGATGATGTTGAGAGCTAACTAGGTGGGCTTGGGGGTGGTTGTGAGTAATAAAGGCTTCTCCTTTCTGTAATTGATTTTAGGTTTCTGGGTTTTTCTAAATATCTTGTCTTTTAGAATGAGAGGGGTTTTAAGTTGTATTGGAGTTGAGGAGATTGAGTGAGTTGCAATTTCAAGATTCTTGGCACTACCATATATATACCAAAGATTACACCATATGATAAATTTGGCTTTGGAAAATTAAGGTTATGATTGGAGCCTTGCAAGCATGAGTTAGCAAAGTAGTAGCATGTTGCTTTTTATATATGTGATCAGTTGTTTTTTTTGGCGACAGGAATTTGTAATGGAAGCACAGTTGGGATTTGTTATGGAAGAAATGCAGATGACCTCCCTTCACCTGATAAAGTTGCGCAGCTGGTTCAACTTCACAACATCAAGTATCTAAGAATATATGATGCCAACATTCAAGTCCTCAAAGCGTTCGCCAACACTGGGGTTGAGCTCATGGTGGGTATTCCCAATTTGGACTTATTACCCTTTTCTCAGTTTCAAACCAACGCAGACACTTGGGTTAAGAATAACATTCTGCCGTACTACCCAGCGTCTAAGATTACATACATTACAGTTGGTGCGGAGGTCACAGAAAGTACTGGGAATGTTTCAGCTTTAGTCGTGCCAGCGATGCAAAACATTTTGACTGCTCTGAAAAAAACTGGCCTACATAAGAAGATCAAAGTGTCATCCACTCATTCATTAGGTGTTCTGTCGCGATCCTTTCCTCCATCTGCTGGAGCGTTTAATAGCAAGCATGCTTCTTTTTTGAAGCCGTTATTGGAGTTTCTTGCAGAGAATCAGTCCCCTTTCATGGTGAATATATATCCGTACTATGCCTATCAAGATTCTCCCACAAAAGTCACCTTAGACTATGCTCTTTTCGAGTCTTCGTCTGAAGTGATTGACCCGAACACAGGGCTGTTATACACGAACATGTTTGATTCCCAGGTTGATGCTATATATTTTGCACTGGCCAGTTTGAATTTCAAAACAATCAAAGTTATGGTAACTGAGACAGGATGGCCGACTAAAGGATCGCCAAAGGAGACAGCTGCGACTCCTGATAATGCGCAGACATACAACACTAATTTGATCCGCCATGTCATAAATAATACTGGGACACCAGCCAAGCCTGGAGAGGAATTAGATGTCTACATTTTCTCATTGTTCAATGAGAACAGAAAACCCGGACTGGAGTCCGAGAGAAACTGGGGTTTGTTTTATCCTGATCAAACGAGCGTCTATAACTTGGATATGACTGGAAAAGGCACACTAGATGTCGGAGATGCAAACGGAACGAGCTTAAATGGGACTACTTGGTGCATTGCAAAATCGACAGCTTCTGTAACAGAGTTGACAAATGCTATGAATTGGGCTTGTGGTCCTGGCAATGTGGATTGCTCGGCCGTTCAACCTAGCCAGCCTTGCTATGAGCCAGACAATTTGGTATCCACACATCTTATGTCATTAACAGTTATTACCAGCAAAATGGAGCCACTGATGTTGCTTGTAGCTTCGGAGGCATTGGACAAAGAGTTAACAAAAACCCAAGTAAGTGCATTTCGTTGGCTTACATTATTATTTTTCCTTGTTGCGGTGAATTTAGTGATATGAATTTGAAGAACGATCTAAAAAAAGAACTTTCATGAATCAACTATGATTTTTTTGAATTAATGACTTCTTTCGAATCATGTAAGTTGACACTTGATTAATATGGTCAGTGACGACTCATGACTCTCTATATAACTGACTTGTCATATTGATGAAAGCTTAATATTTCCGTAATCGATTGCAGGCTATGAGAACTGCTTGTACTTGACCTCAGGGTAAGTCTCATTGACACTCATCATTTTGAATCAAACATGTCAAATTTATATAATACCTAAGATCAGCTGACACTTGCATTACAGGAGCAACAAAACTGCAACCACAAACGTGACAACACCGCAGCCTTGAATCTACATCATCATCAGCCCTGCAAACACCATTTCATGGTTTTCAGCATCCATGCTGTATCATTCATTTCTCTATTTATCTAAAACCAGCAGCCAGGATCAAGCGCTCAAGTTCACCAAAGCAATGCAGGTATTATGACTCAGTACGTTTTGATTTAGGTACTTGAATATCAATTGCATTAGTCCCTCTAAAAATGTTCAGTCTTGCGCGCTGATATTGTACCATGAAATTAGAACTTGTTTTCAACGATGACCTTGTAATGGTATCCTCTATATCAACATGTTTCCGTGCTGTCAAAACTGTTTCTCGTAATGGTAATGTATTTTAAAATTTCAGTTTCTGGAGTTACAGACATAGATTATCTGTTGTACTGAAGAAATTTTCATCACGTGAAGCTGAAAGACAAGTAACCACTAGTCCTCTTAACTCTTAAGAGCCTTTTACTAGGATTATCTTTGGCTTATTTTAGCAAACATTTTCTCGTGATTGTTCCTTTTCCTCTTAATCAAAGAATGATTCATGAGCATGCAACTATTTGATAGTATAACTGTCTGCTGTCTGAGATTCTATAAATTTAACATTTAAACTTGTCCTTTGACTTGGTGGACATCAGCACATGTCTTTAGTCCATTTAGAATTACATTTAGAATGAGTGCTGGTAATGAACTTCTATATTGTCTGCTAAAATGAGTTATTACAAAATCTACAAAATCATGCTGATATTCAGGTCTTCATTTACTCAACAAGAATCCATCTTTGATTCAATACCCAACTTCTCCACTCCTCCACTAAGCCCTACTTAATTGATATGGAAGAAGACTTCTAGTTAAGGAGTTTGGCTAATCAGTGTTGGAGTTCACAAACAATGGATTGAACTGCTGGAATCCTGAGGCAACTTAACCCACTTCCAGGCACCATTGAACATTCCTGACCCGACCTCTGCATGATATGTCCTCGTATACAATTCCCTGAGAATTCAAACCCTCTAAACAACAATCTGCCACAATCTTGATCAAACCCGGAAAAGAAATTATAAGCAAGTTTCAAATTTATCAACTTTTTTAAAGAACACAACAGATCAGGTAACTCCCCGGACAACCTGTTATGTGCAAAGTCAAGAACTTGAATTTCACTCAAGCAAGAAATTGTATCAGGCAAATGACCAACTAATGAATTGAAGCTGAAATCCAAAACTTGAACTTGGTTCAAAAGACCTATTCCTTGAGGGACACAGCCAGTTAACTGATTGTTGCGAAATAGAATCTCTTTAAGCCTTGAACCCATGAAACCAAAGCTGGTTGGGATTTCACCACTGAGCATGTTGTTAGATAAGTTGATGACTGATGCAGGTGAGCTCCCTAAACTTGAAGGAATTGGACCTTGAAAGTGATTGTTGTTGAGTATGACTGCATCTAGGGTTTTGTAGAAGACTTGATCAGGAATGGGACCTGTGAATGAGTTGAATCTTAAATCTAAGTAAAGTAAGTTTGGGATCTGAAGAGTGGATTCTGGAAAAGACCCAGAAAAGTGATTGTTGCTAAGATCCAATTCTTGCAAAAAGTTCAAATCTTTGAAACTTTCAGGGATTGTTCCTGAAAATCTATTGCTGTTGAGATGGATTAGAGACAAGTCTGAAAGTAGGGAAAGCTCATCAACTAGAATTCCTTGTAATGAGGCCTTGTTGAGATCAATACCTGCAACAACCAATCCATGACCATTTTGTGACTTAGCACAGAATATGCCTTTGTAGGAACACACATTGGGACCAACCCATGTTTTCAAAATGTTGTAAGGGTCATGAGTGATGGCAGATTTCCAAGTTTGGATTGCAAAGTATGCAGCTTTAAGAGGTGACCCAGATGGGTTTGGACTCCTTAATCCTCCACCGCCAATCCAGATGCCAGTTCCACCGACACCAACACCAACACCGACACCGACAGTGAAGCCACCAGTTGCAGCGTGTGATTTGAGTACTTGGAGGATGAGAAAAGCTACAAGGCAGGAGGTGTTGTTGTGCATTGTTTTGAGTGGTTTGGTTGATGAGGAATGAGGTGGTGGAGTTGCAGCATTGAACGTTGAAACATGAAAATGCTGATGCTTGAGGGAATGGAGGATTGATTGGCGCTTATTCTATTGATTGATTTTGATTTTTTCTTTTTTAAAGGTCTTTTGTCACTTTAAATTCAATTTGTGGGTATTTGTCTAGTTATAATATTTGAAGTTTGTACACATGCATGTTTCATATCTTTGTTAAAAGCTAGAAGCTAATTACATTTTGAAAGCGGTTATGTCGGCAATTTTTGGGGTAGAGGGCGCATCTTTTACTAAAAACATGACAAGAGGGCTTGTCCAAGTTGCAACAAAGTTTACACTTGGTAAAATCAACAATAAAATGTTGAAGAATTTTTTTATTTAGCACAACATTTCAGGATGAATAGGAACCTGGGAATAAGTTTGAGCAAATGAACTTTATTAACAAAAGAATTTCACTACATGGGAGCAACAGTTAGTTGGTTGTTTTGTATGGCCATCACTTTGGTGGCTCGTCAAACTGTAGATTATTGATCAGAAGTACAGCATAAGTTTGTATGACTTCATATGAAATCTTGAAATTTGAAGATTTAATGACGCAGCGCTGTAAGGAAGACGACACTTGGTTTTTGAGAGTCACCGTTGTTTAATGGAATTTGCTGCTCACTGATTCATAACTTGGGACATCGAACTAATAAAAGGCAAGAGAGCATATATATTAGACGATATTTAAAATGTATAAACAATACTAAGCAGCATAGGATTGGTGAGTCTTACTGTCCCCGTATGACGCCATTGTAAGAGGAGAGGAGATCAATTTCTGGGCGATGGAGGAAATGTCATCCAGTGTTACATCATCCGCGGCTTTCAAATATTCCTCTACAGGTTTTCTGGAAATGTTGGGACAATTACATCAATGAGACAAGTAATGTCATGGAAAAACAGTAGCAACATGAAACTAGAATTGACACAGTCAAACCGAGAACAGTTAGTTTTGTCTACTGAAAATGTTCAAGTGAATACTACCATTTTTTAAAGAGGGGAAATAAGAGGAGTATCTAAGAAAAAATCCCAGCCAATTGATGCATAATCATAATTTAAAAGAGTTGTCAAGAATGCGATATAACAGTGTTTATTTAGGTGGAAGCAGAGAGTATTATGAGGAATTCCACACAAAATATTTCAGTGTAAAAATAATCATATCATGCGTGTAGGTTCGAGCAAAATGAAACCAAACTTCAAGGATAGTAAGTGCATTCCTAGTCTGGTAAGTCGGAATATTTTTAGAAAACAAACTTGATGGAAATAGTGTTGAAAGTTATGCTAGATTGACAAGTGCATTAACATTAGACCAGCAGATTATTAGTCGCACCTTACACCATAAGTTAGTATTTGTCGACCAATGTCTTCTGATGCAACCATCTGTAGGACAGCGTCGACAGTAAGCAAAAAACTAAAAGGAAGTTCCAGATCACTTAAATTGAACATACTCTTGATTCCAGGTGCATCAGAATTGCTGACTTAGTTGCATGTTTTGCACGATCCAGTTGCACCTGATCGACTGAAAAGTAACGAAGAAAATTTTGGAAATTTATCACATTACAAGAAAAAGATATGATATACTGCTACTTATACCATATTTCAATTATAGGAAAGCACCTACCTTGTCCAGGTGTTGCAATAGAAATTAGTTCTTTAACTGCTATATTAATAGAATCAGAAGCATGACCGGAATCCTATTACAAGAGACAAATCAGATGGTTAATACTATTTACATCACACATTAAACTCACCCACGATGTGTTGTACATAAACCAAAAGAGCGCCGAATACAAGACGCTGGCCAGGTTATGGACTTTACACTATTTTCCTTTTTTATGACATTAGGAAGGCCGTCATCCCTGTTTCCCATCTCTTTCATATCAATTAACAATGAGAAATTTCTTTGAAAAACACAGAACATTATAAACTCCAACAGTAAGTTCTTTGATATAATCACAAGATCGGATGTAACTAAGACACTAAAATAGAGAACAGGAACATATAATGACCACTGGCCATATTCTTAATCAGATGTCATATGAAATACCAACATATAATTCTACTCATCAATCAGGAAAAGTGAATACCTAGCTCGAACAAATAACTTACAGCTGAAGCTTGAATTCCGAATAGTCCAGTATTGTTATACAGACTGCTAAATGCTGAAAATGACTGAATTTCGGGATGTTTGTTCAAGACATTGAGATCTGTTTACAGGATAAAAAAATGAGTATTATATCAATATTTCTTCATTAATTTTCTTAACCTTTTACTCTTAAAATTAATCAATATAATCTCTAACCCTTGGTGGCTACACGCAGTAACTTCTAACACTGTATTTGTGAATGTATTTATGCATACATCACACTGATACTCATGTATAATAAAAGTGAGAATCATAAGGCACTCACATAATCTTGAATACATTCCTTTACCAGGGCCTCCTGCAGAAAAAGATCCACCACCTCCCATCAACATCTACAAACAATAGGAGATTTCAAAATGAGAAACTTTGATACACCATAGAGAGACCAATGGTCTTTTTCAAGTTTCATTATATATGCATACTCTATCTCATACTCACACACAATGGAATCCTGAGAACTTTAGGCCCTATTTGGTTAACGGAAAATTCGAAGGATGGAAAGAAAATGTTGATGAAAACGAGTGTGTTTGGTTTGCCAACAAAATTAAAACAAAATAAAGAACCTAATTTTGCCATATGTTTTCCATTTGTCTTCTCTCAAATTTTCCAATATCCAGACTGTGGGTCAACGTCCATGGTAAGTCATATGTTTGGCTAGTTAGCCACGAAATAACCAATTTCGATATTTCAAATGTAACAAGTTCATTACAGAGACAACAGGATCGATTTAAAAGAACAAAGAAAGTAAGTAATCAGCTCAAAGTGGAAATGATTACGTTTTTAGAGACGATTAAGACCGACACGTGAATATGTCTCTTTATTTAAACACAATTTACCGCGTTCAGATATAAGATATTATCATCATCAAATCTGTTAAAATCTGACTACACCCTTCTTACATTGAAACCCATGTTTGATACTAATGAGAGAATGATCATCTTTATGCAACCTAAAGCTTTGGAATGAGGGAACAGTTGAAGTACCGTTGATGTGCTAATGAGGTGCGTTATTTGTTTGGAGACACCATAGTATAAGACGCTAACAGTGGGATACGAATGTGAGAGCAACTTTATGACATAACCGTGAAAAATGAATGTTTCTGTCTATAACTCTCTAAAAAATGAACAATAAAAGGCAGTCATTAAGCATCTCCGGCATTAAGGATATTCAACGATACCTGAAGAACGGTCAAAGTCATTGCTTCCTTCTGCTTGCGCCAACCTCCCGGGACTTCAAATGCAAGAGCGAAATGGGTTGTCTATGATATTGAATGAAAAACTCCGCATATTATATAATGAAATGGTGATATGTGAGAACCATTCGTAAATGCGAAAGAAAGACACACCCCAGTTTCAGCTTGACAGCGATAATCACCACCAACATACTTTGATTCAGGTTCTGCAGGGCATGAAACATTAGGAAGGTCGGATAAAAGTGGTTCCGCAATAGATATCAGCTCTTCATGTTCGGCACCATAAGCAGCTAGAACAATCCTAGGAGCTGAATAATGCTCCTATAATAAGTAATATAAATCCCAATCAACCACTGATGGACAAGCCAGCCTGAGTCGAAACAGATTTGACGTACAGTTAGCCATAAAAAAACGAAATAGTGACATGAGCAGCTTACAGCAACAAATTCCTCCAAAAGTGAAGCATTTAGTCTATCAACAGCAGATTCGGGGGCCAAAAGAGGATTTCCCAAAGCACCGGCATAGCCAGTTGAATGGATTGCCTCCAAAAGCAAATTAGGAGGATCCTTGGATGCATCTTCAATTTCAGACTTCATCTTCTGGAGCTGCAAAATATCATAAACTATTAAGCATCTTACTTAGCACAAAGTTCATGAAACAATGAAAAGAGTGATAATTTACCGCCTCACTGACTTCCCAATCAAGGAATGCCGGGTTCCTCACACAATCAACAAGAAGCTCCACCATTTGAGGAAGATATGTTTTCAAAGTCAAAAGTGTAACTCATTTGTTCTCGAGAAGCTGATGCTTGCACATTTCCACCAATTGCTTCCACTTCACGTACAATACGCAGGTGACTACGGTTAATGGTGCTCTTAAAAGCCATGCGTTCAAGCAAGTGTGAGGTCCCAAATGTTTGGGTTCTCATATATTGATCCACAATTGACGTATAACCCTAGTGAAGTAGCAGGATTCTGGCAAATAAACAAATTCACAATAAGTTTCAGCCTAGCTAACACCAAAAGTCATCAACAAAAATGCCACGCTACAAAGTAGAATATACTCCTACCGCAGATGTCTCTGACGCTATCTTTACTCCATTTGACAGTGTAGTGATCACAGTCTTTCCAGGTCAACATAGTCAGGTAGCGGAGGCGGAATAACCACTCCTGGAAGCGGGAATTCCAAAGAAGGACTGGGACTGGCGCTACCGCCAGTTAGCCAACTTAAAATACCACCACTAGGTTTTACAGAAACCGCAGTTGAACTTGCAAACCTGGCTGGAATTATACTGGCAGTACGACCCTACAATCACACCAACCATTGCAAATCACATTTTCTAAAAAAATATCCTTTTAAATCAAAATCATTTAGAATCGAAACAAGCAATTCGTCGTATGAAAAAATGCATCAAATTCGATTCAACGCAGTCGATCGGATCTAAATCAAGCAAGAATCGACTCAACAAGAACGCTTGACCAACCTTAAGAGCCCTGACGCGGGAGGCTGCAGTGCGATACATGATGCTGATCCGATCCGATCCGATCGCGGCTGAAATTGTACGAAAGCGATTTCCAACGGAGGTGCGGAAGCGGATGGAGTTTGGAGTCTGTTGGAGACAATGTGGTGGTTTGATTTAACCGGTCGAACCGACCTTTCGCATAATAATTCAATATCTGATTCGTCGGTTCAATTTCCAATTCAATAGTTATTATTATTTTCAATTCATTTTTATTCAATATTTTCAAAACACATGATGCTTAACAAATTAATACACTCATTTAGTATAAAGAATCTTAATTAGAAATTTCAAATAATATTACAAACTCCCAAATAGGAAACTGAGGATAAAATAAAGGAGACTAAATCATTTTTATAATATCGAACAACTTAATCTCAATCGTTGATTTAAAATACACTTGTTAAAGAGTGTAATCTTAATCGTTTATCCACTGCTTACTTCCATAACCTTATACCTATGGAATAATATGAGATTTAGTACTTAAAAGTACAACACTCAATCAAGAAGAGCAATGGAATATCATCAAAAAAGTCCTATAAGAGTACCCAAGTCTCCTAAGAGTGAAGATAAATGGGAAGAAAAGGCTGTTCCAACATGCTGGATAAAGTTCAGGCCATTGCGAATATTTACGAGGAAGTCGAAGAAGCGAGAAGATACTACTAAGAATGATACTAACAGTGAGAGAGGTGGTTCAAGAATGCAGTCACTGAATTCTTCACCTGCACATCCAAGTTTTTATTATAGTGGCAATATGGGAAGAGAAGAGATGGATGAGTCTATACATTCTGCTATTGTTTACTGCAAAAACACAATGACAGCTTCACCAAGGAATGAGGTTAAGTAGTTGTAATAATCTTTACAATTATGTGTTTTGTTTGTGCTTAAAACAGCTAGTTTGTATTTTTTTACCAACTCAAGAATTTATTGATTGATTAGACGACCTTTATCGGGATTAACAACAATAATTTGTTGCGAGTCAAAACTACATCGTTTTGGCAAATATATAAGATAATAGTAAAACACATCAAAACTGTTATAAAAACTCTGAAATGCTAAAACTATTTGGGACTCAAAAGAACAGAATATCAAGTGAGAAGCAAGAGATGAAGAGAGGTTAAGGGGTGAGTTTTACCTTCACCCCCTTCCTCCTTTTATAGTGCAAACTGAAGAAACATTTAGCGTGAAATCCGTAGGAGGAAGTGAAAATTTCCTCACGTGGGTCCCACCAGTGGGACCTTAGCATGCCTAACTTTACTATTTATGACACTCCCCCTTTAGGGATGCTTAACACGTGTTTATGTTGCCTCATTAAAAACCTTACTTGGAAAAACCCTGTGGGATAAAAACCAGTAAGGGAAAAAGAGTGCAACCACGCGAAGCTCCCCCTCATCTTGATATAGATGAGTTTGTCACAAATTCTGTAACCGTCGCATGCCGATCTCTTGGACATGCTTTTTGAATGTTGACGTGGGAAGAGCTTTTGTAAAAAGATCTGCTGAATTTTCGTCGGAACGGACATATTGTATGTTGATCTTCTTATCCTTTTCCAACTCTTGAGTGAACGAAAAGAACTTAGGATGAATATGTTTTGTTCTATCGCTTTTGATGAATCCCTCTTTCATTTGAGTAATGCATGCAGCATTGTCTTCATAAAGAGTGATGGGTTCATCCACTGGTAGTAGACCGCTTGTGATCCTAATATGCTGTGTCATTGACTTCAACCATACACACTCACGACTTGCCTCGTGCAATGCGATGATTTCAGCATGGTTTGACGATGTGGCAACTAGTGTCTGTTTCTGTGAACGCCAAGAGATTGCAGTTCCTCCACATGTAAATACGTATCCGGTTTGTGACTTTCCTTTGTGCGGGTCTGACAAATAACCTGCATCAGCATAACCAACCAAAACTGGTTTCGAATTGTTAGGATAAAATAATCCTAAATCAATTGTTCCTTGAAGGTAGCGAAACACATGTTTGATTCCATTCCAGTGTCGTTTCGTAGGAGCAGAGCTGAATCTAGCTAACAAATTAACTGCAAACGAAATGTCAGGACGAGTACAATTAGTGAGATACATAAGAGCTCCGATCGCACTGAAATAAGGTACCTCTGGACCCAGAATCTGTTCAGATTCTTCACAAGGGCGAAATGGATCCTTGTTGATATCGAGGGATCTTACAACCATTGGGGTACTTAATGGATTTGACTTATCCATATTGAACCTCTTAATAATCTTTCTCGTATAATTCGATTGATGCACAAGTATCCCACTTGACATGTGCTCAATCTGTAATCCGAGACAATATTTCGTTTTCCCAAGGTCTTTCATTTCGAATTCCCTTTTCAGATAAGAGATTACTTCTTGAATCTCCTCACTTGTCCCGATGATATTCAAATCATCGACATAGACAGCAATAATTACACATCCAGATGTTGTTTTCTTAATGAAAACGCATGGACAAAGGGGATTGTTAACATATCCTTTCTTTGACAAATAATCGCTTAATCGATTGTACCACATGCGTCCGGATTGTTTTAATCCGTATAAGGATCTTTCTAACTTGACTGAATATCTTTCTCTGGGTTTTGAACTCGATGATTCCGCATCTTAAAACCCTCAGGAACTTTCATAAAAATTTCAGTGTCAAGTGATCCATATAGATAAGCTGTAACAACATCCATAAGATGCATATTAAGTTTTTCATGAACTGTCAGACTAATCAGGTATCTGAACGTAATTCCATCCATCACAGGAGAATACGTTTCTTCAAAATCGATACCGGGTCTCTGAGAAAAACCTTGTGCAACAAGTCTAGCCTTGTATCTTACAATCTCATTTTTCTCATTTCTCTTTCGCACAAAGACCCATTTATATCCGACAGGCCTCACATCCTTAGGTGTGAGTACTATAGCCCCAAAGACCTTACGCTTATTAAGCGAGTCTAGTTCAGTTTCAACTGCTTGTTTCCACTTGTTCCAATCATGTCGATTTTTACATTCACTAATCGACAGTGGCTCGGGATCTCCATCATTTTCATTCATGATATCACATGCCAAACTATATGAGAATGCATCATTGATATTCTCATTTCGATTCCATCTTATACCCGTATAGGCATAATTTATTGAGATCTCTTGATTCTCATCATTCTGTATTTCTACAGGAATTTGTTCCTCTGCTATGGGCACGTCAGACTTATCAGCCCCTTTCATTTTTCGAGGATTTTTATTCTTGGAACCAGGTGGCCTACCACGCTTTAAGCGTGTTGTGGTTTCATGAGTGACTTTAGTTTCAAATTTTCCTTTTGGAATTTCAATTTGAACCGGAGCATTCTCAGCTGGTATATGAGATTTTGTCACTCTCTTTGTGTCACTAAATGCATCAGGAAGCTTATTTGCTATCTCTTGCAAATGCAATATCTTTTCAACCTGCCTTTCACACTCTTGTGTGTAAGGGTCAAGATGCACTAACGTTGGCACAGACCAGGTGATTTCTCTTTCCATTTGTTTTCTTTCTCCCCCTAATGGTGGGAAAACTTCCTCATTAAAATGACAATCAGCAAAACGTGCTGTGCACACATTGCCAGTTTGAGGTTCTAGATATTTAACAATGGAATGACTCTCAAAGCCGATATAAATCCCAAGACTTCTTTGTGGACCCATCTTTGTTCTTTGGGGTGGTGCAATAGGTACATAAATCGCACAACCAAAAATCCTCAAATGAGATATATTTGGTACTTGACCAAACGCAAGTTGTTGTGGAGAGTACTCATGATATGCACTCGGTCTTATACGAATCAAGTCAGCAGCATGCAATATTGCATGACCCCACACTAATGTGGGAAGCGTTGTTCTCATTATTAATGGCCTAGCAATAAGCTGAAGGCGTTTAATTAATGATTCAGCAAGACCGTTTTGTGTGTGAACATGTGCAACAGGATGTTCAACCACTATCCCCACCGACATACAATAATCATTGAATGTCTGGGATGTAAATTCACCGGCATTATCAAGCCTGATTTTCTTAATGGTATGATCAGGAAACTGAGCTCGAAGTTTAATCATCTGAGCAAGTAATTTAGCAAATGCCATATTACGGGTTGATAGCAGACACACATGTGACCATTTGCTAGATGCATCTATCAATACCATAAAATATCGAAATGGTCCACAAGGTGGGTGAATAGGCCCACATATATCACCTTGAATGCGTTCCAAAAACAGGTGATTCTGCTTCAACCTTTCCCGGTGAAGGTCTTATTATTAGCTTTCCAAGAGAACAAGCTTTACATGGCAATGTTCTACCTTGAGGGATCCTCAGATCCTTCAATGAATGCCCATGTGTATTTAAGATAATCCTTCGCATCATAGATGTACCAGGATGACCCAACCGGTCATGCCATATGGTTAACATCGAAGGTTTAATAGTTACTGCATTTGATTCAACCGCATAAATATGCGTGTAATGCAATCCACTGGGAGCATTGGTAACTTCTCAAGTATATGTCTCTTTCCAGACTTGTGTGCTATGAGTAGCATATATTTCATGTTACCTTCAGTCAGACTGTGTATCAAAACCATGAGAATATATATCATTGAAACTCAACAGGTTTCTTTTGGATCTTGGCGAGAATAAGGCATTGTTTATCATAAACATTGTGCCATTCGGCAATATAAAATTTGCCTTGCCAGTCCCTTCTATCAGGTCTACCGGACCTGATATTGTATTCACAATCGTTTGTGTTGGTTTTATCTTTAAGAAAAACTTTCATCTCTTAAGATTGTATGTGTTGTTCCACAGTCAAGGATACAAACATCTTCAATGTTAGTCCTTTTGTAAGCCTCACCGCTTGCGTTATCCATTTTCAAAAACTTAAAGTAAACAAGAAATATATAAGTTAACTCATTAGTAAAAGCATAGTTCTAGTTTATTTTAGAAAAGAAGAACTTCAAACATGCATGTGAAAGGGAAGCACACAGAAAAACAAGCAAACATCGGACCATTTGACATCATTCCCTTCAGGGATTATAACATTCCCTTAGTTATCACCATTACCATGTTCAGCTGAATTCTTTGAGAGGTCATAGTTGAATTCAGACTCCCCAAGGTGAGTGTACTCATATATGGGATCTCTATCCACATAGTTAACTTCTTTCCCATCGGTATGAGTAACTCCCATATCACCAAAGTCATCGTGGAAATCAGATGCTCCAAAATGAGTAAACTCATTTATGGGATGGTCAACAAAATTAACCTCTTTCCCTTTCTTTTTCTGTCCACGACTCTTGGTAGAGTTTTACAAAATGATCTGGGGTTCGACAATTTCTGAACCAGTGGCCTACAAGACCGCATCTGTTACAAGCAGATTCATGGTCATTAGTGGAGTTGGAACCCTTTTCCAATTTGTTGGAATTTCCTCGGTTCCACTCATTTCGGTTTCTCTTTTGGTTAGGGACAATGGTCCTTTGAGGGGGGTTATAAGAAAAACCACCTCGACCCCGTCCATGACCATAACCGCGGCCACGACCTCGTCCACGTCCACGACCTCGACCTCGAACATGATAATTATTCATGTGTTCGGGCTTGTCGGACTTTACAAAATTTGCTTCTGAAAAAGCTTTTGAGCCCGTTGGGCGGGACTGATGATTTTTAATTAACAGTTCATTATGCTTTTCAGCAAGCAAAAGGGCAATTATCAGTTGAGAGTGCTTTTCATGGCCTCTGATGCGATACTGTTGTTGTAGAGTGACATTCGATGCATGGAAGGTTGATAGAGTCTTTTCTATCATGTCTGATTCCGTTATCACCATTCCGCAATACCTTAAGTATGCGACGATGCTGTGCATCGTGGAATTATAATCACTAACGGTTTTGAAATCTTGGAACCTCAAAGTGTTCCATGCATCACGGTATTTCGGGAGGATTACATCCTTCTGATGATCGTATCGATCTTTCAGACTTTCCCATAACTCACGTGGATCATCCACCGTGAGGTGTTCATTTTTCAAGCTTTCATCAATGTGTCTTCTGATAAAGATCAGAGACATTGCTTTATCACTCTCTGGTGCGGTGTTGTCAGCATCCAGTGTTACAATGAGGCTCTTAGCCTTAAGGTGATTTTTCACATCAACAGTCCATGGTATGTAGTTGCTCCCACTGATGTCAAGTGGTGCAAATTCAAGCTTCACAAGGTTGTTCATGATGATAACTAATGGAAAAACACAAGGTATTTTATTAGATCAGTTCAGAACATACATATCATAGAAAAGAGTAAAAAGTAGACAAGCACACATAAATCCGAGATGTTTACAACAAGTAGAAAATACATCCGGTGCAAGATCCCCGGTGAAAACCATGATGCTAAGTGCACTAATTATTATAGCAACTATAACTAACACGAACCGAGACATCCTTTGCAAATTTGTAAATCTTTGAGTGAGAAAACTATATGATAGTAGAGAAGATTTTGTGTTTAGTATGTTTGTTTAAGTTCGATTTTATAGGAAAAAATATAGCCGTTGGAGGGAATATAGCCGTTAGGTTACCGTTGGGAGTCCACTAATTTGGTTTAATTAAATGCTAATGGTTTTAAACAATATCATCAATTTAACATCAAATTAAATAAGTATAGTAAACATTTTTAGTTAATGTAAAGCATGCATTAAAACAATTTAAATATATGCAGTAAACATATAATCAGTTTAAAGCAAATATTATATGAAATGATTATATCATTAGATGTAAATCACCTCATTTACTATACGGAGGTTAGATCCGTCCGTTGTACAGTAAAATGAGGTTATACATTTAGAAAAGTAAATGCATGTTGTAAATCACATCATATACTATATGTGGAGGTACAACCATCCGTTGTATAGCAATATGACGTTATACAATAATAAAATGAAGTGCAAATTGTAAATCACATCATTTACTATACGGAGGTATCATCCATCCAAAGTATAGTAATATGATGTTATACACACATAAATAATAATAATATAAACAAGTATAAAGTATACCGTCTTCTATAACTTACTCAGTTGGGGACAGAATGATCGTGCTGATAACGTGTTATAAAAACTCTGAAATGCTAAAACTATTTGGGACTCAAAAGAACAGAATATCAAGTGAGAAGCAAGAGATGAAGAGAGGTTGAGGGGTGAGTTTTACCTTCACCCCCTTCCTCCTTTTATAGTGCAAACTGAAGAAACATTTAGCGTGAAATCCGTAGGAGGAAGTGAAAATTTCCTCACGTGGATCCCACCAGTGGGACCTTAGCATGCCTAACTTTACTATTTATGACAAAAACAACCTTATATTTGTATTGTTCTCGCAACAATTAGTTGCATTTTACGGTCGCAAAAAAATGAAAACACTTATTAAAGACTCAATAATATTGCCATTCAACCAATATCAAAACAACAAATAGCAGGAACTGCTGCTTGCTCAAAAATATGACAACAAATTAAAATCACACCCAAAAACGAAACACAAAACAAATAAAACATCCCACAAGCAAAACAAACGAAAAATGTGATGTATTACTGCTTTTGTTGCATGTATAATCCTTTGATGTATATTTGGATTCCTTTTTAATTTTCTTCTTCCTCATCGTCTTCATCAGTGGCCTCTTCTTCATCATCAACTAGAACAATATCCTCATCATCATTGGTAGCCTCGCCGGTAAACCAAGACACAGCGTGTGGTATAATGTCATCACGAATAGTGGACCTATGCAAAGAGAGAAATAAATTTTATTAACATATGGCTATAAAGTTCGGCAAAACAAAGCTATGAAATATGACATACCCAATTTCATAATCTTGCTCAATCTGAATCTGGAGTTCTTCGGCCTGAAAATGATAATCAATCATTCGGACTGTAAGTAAGACCATGAAGCTCTGTGTAAGAAGCACTATAGGAAAATGCTTACTGCTTCTTCGTCGATTTCTTCAACATCTTCAGGGACTTGAGGAGGGTTGAAAAAGTTGAAGAAACTATCACAATCCTTTAACTTGGTAATAGGCTTTTCATTCTTTGCTCCCTTTTTAGATTTTCTCTCAAAAACCTTCTTGGTTAAGTCTTTCCCTGGATACCATTCAATCTGTGTCCTGCAGTATTCAAGATTGTTCAGTCTAAAAGTCAAAATGTGTTACACACAAGATGAAAAACTGAGGGTTTAGGTTATTCCTACCCTATGACTTTTTCAATGACAGGCTCATCCTCTTCGACCACATGGTATGTTTTGATGAGGACAGCATTTGCAAAGTAGGGATTGGTGTCAAAGAAAAACTCAAGCTTGAACCCTTTTGGTTCTTCAATTAGAGACCACTTAATATCTTTGAGATACTTGAGCGCCTCTTCGTCGCGCTTGGTAATCTGAAAAATCCTTAAGGAGTTAACAATATGCAAATCCAAAGCAGTAGAAAATGGAATCGAATCATTGAACTTTTAAAGTTATCATGAACTCTGACCTCCTCAGCTAGCACAGCATTTGCCTTCAGGACAGTAAGCCAGAATTCAGGTACTCCTTTCTCTGAATGATAATAATGCGTAGATTAAGAATCATGAAATTTGTGTAAACAAAATTTGTAGCTTGTGATGTTTCATTACCAGCAGAACCAGTGACACCTTCAACTTCAACCACACCGGTCACAATGTCAGAACGCTGCATATAAAAATAATAATTTAGAAGAGTGAATTTCTCTGAGACTACTACTGCGTCAAGCAAATGAAGAAGAAACTGAAAATATCAGACACAGCAGACAAACATTTGAAGAAATTGCAATTGAAGTGAAGTGTTAAACAAGGCAGTACCTCTGCATACAAAGGCTCGTAAAGCTTTTCATATTTAGCTTCGAGTTCTTCCCTCTCCTTGATAAACTTCTCCTCTAAGTCATCATGTTTTTTCTGTATGAAATATAATCAGTCACTTAGCATTTTATTATAGCGGCAGGCTGCCATTTCTTAAGAACAGAGTGGCCGGAAGCCATAGTCTCACTAACTAAATTATGGTTATGGTAAAGTATTTGTAGTGACATCATTAAATTGGTTCTCGTTCTAGACCAAATGGCTACCTGGATTTCTTGAAGCTTCTCAACACGCTTCCTAAACATCAGGTGTAAAGACTCTCGAGCACCGCTTCAGGGTCTCGTTCAATTGTTGACAACTTATCCTTAAACAAAACAATACAACATAAATCATCAATCAATTGCAACTCAAATTACTAATCAAACAATCCAAACTTCAAACAAACACACAACTCAAAAACACATCTACAGAAATCAAACAAGTACCTTAAGAGCCTGAACAAGCTCAGCCTGCTCCTCCTGACTCAAAACTGCATCAACCCATCAATCATTACAACCACAAAACACAAAATCACAAAAAGAAATCAAATTGCATCAATTAAATCAAGTGGGCATTAAGCAACATCAACAGCTTCCTCCTGGCTCATGTTGCTGACCTGACCTCTACAACAAGTGATTTTTCTTATCAAAAAACCAAAAACCCTAGGAGCTTGTGCGGCGTAGTATGAAGGAGCGTTTAAGAGCCCTTTTATAGATGAGTGTCAAACTCTTCTCACTGTGAAAAATGGTGGCAGTAGACAGTGGAAAGTAAAGAAGATGAGCTGGCCATATCTGCCTGTAAAGTAATGACAACCCTGCTTAACTGTAAATTGATTTTGTTGTTTTATAAGTATATAAATTAAACATTGACGACGGATAATGCGAATGTGTGATACCTTTTCTTAGATCCCTAGATCACTGTTAAATGGATTCAAATCCTATAATTTTTAT